>CALUEK010000203.1:0-34566 GCA_944039245.1 Nebria salina
CATTACCTACCAAAATTATAGGATTTGGTCCACAGGAAATCCACATGAGTTCATAGAAACTTCTTTGCACCCAATAAAAATAGGAGTGTGGGTTGCGATGTCAAGAAGAAGAGTTATTGGGCCAATATTTTTCGAAGAAAATATTAATGCTAATAATTATCAAGAAATTTTATTAAGACCCTTCATCGAGCAACTGCACGACGACGAGATGCAAGATGGATATTTTCAGCAAGATGGTGCACCGGCGCACACAACCCACGGAATAATTGCCTTTCTCCAAGAATTCTTCGACAATCGAATAATTAGTCGAAACCTTTGGCCACCACGGTCACCAGATTTAACGCCTTTGGATTATTTTATGTTCGGATTTTTGAAAAACACAGTATACAAAAATAGGTTGCATACTTTGCAAGATTTAAAAAACAGATTCTGTAAGCAATATAAGAGGGTATATACTTATAAATCATTTTAATAATATGAAAAATAGAGTTAATTTATGTTTACAAGAAAATGGTGAACATTTTCAACACTTACTTTTATAAAATCTTTAAAAAAATATCAAAAAAGAATATTTATTTTTAACCCTTTCATTAAATAGATCCATAAATAAATTATACCTGTCATAAAAATAATTCGAATTAATTTAATTTTTTGGATTAAATAGAAAAAAGAAGACTCCACCACTGGCTACTGGTAAAACAAATACAAATCATTAGAGCGCTTGCGCCGCTTAGTTGTTGACTAATAAAGAAGACAATTTTGATTTTTTACCTGTTACGTAGCCGTCAATCATTTTCGATCATCTGTATCTTGTATTTATGCGTGGATGGTATAAAATACTTTGTAATATTGCATTCGTTATGTGTTTGCAATTGTTCTAACGAGGTAAATTTGAGATCTGCTTAATCATAGATATCATCACGTAGCAGTTTTTTTTAAGTAAACTTTTCCATTTCCATTGCTCTCAGAAACACGTCTTTCATGTCACACGTAACAATATCGTGAAATAAAGGCTGCAGTTTTGAATATTCAACCCATCTCAATTCCGACCATGTTTGCTGTCAGTTATTTGTGGTTTGCGTCTCAATATTTAATACGTGTTTCTCGTACGGTGGTATAAACAGAAGAGGTGAAAATCTCCATTATCCAATGTTATTTTTGCCACTTCTTTAAGTACGAATTCTGTAAATGTTGTATTGGATACAAAACCAAATACACATCATTTCGGCGAACAGTAACCGAGGAAATATCAGCGACGCAAATGAAACGAGAATAAAAACTCTACCAAAGTCTTTCTATCTTCATACCAATCCGACAAACCGGCGATCTACCTTTAAAGAGATCACCATTATCGGCTACCACATTAAGTACACGAACAACAACACAAACATATACATACACCACGAACAAGAACGACGAAAATTAATTACAATCGGTGGAACGTCAAATATTGAATAATAATAAAGTAATAAATGATTGGAACACTAGGTTAGTTTCACATATTTAATAATAAAGTATTCAAAACATACCACAAGAATTTACGTTAGTAACCTATCGCGATATACTATCGTATATATGAAATGTAATAACAGCAATATTGTTGATATTTGACTTTGGTGCAAGCAATAAGCGCGTTAATTTCAATAGTATTACTAGAACTAATCACTTGGAAACCTTAGCCTGTTTGCCACAGGCGCTAGTGCTGCAACTAGCTGCCTATGGTAGCTGCTATTGGCCCCTGTTTCTACTAATCACATGACGTAAGGTTTACACGAGAGGTGGCGTTTCGATTCAGGGCCGAGCGTCAGTATGGTTGGTGTACCTGGATAGGGGAAACCGGAATACCCGGGGGAAACCTGCCGTTCACTAGAGTCGCCACTAGTGAACCGTACCGGCGGGCTGCTCCACTAGGACGGTAACCCATCCAAGCTCACACAGCACAGCGCGTCGCTTAACTTACTTATCTCGCGACAAGCAAGCTACCAACGAACCAGTCCACCGGCTATTGAACCCCCCTCCAAATCACGGCCTTTATAGTGGAGTCCATCGGCCTATATTTTATCTAGTCGGACAAAGACGTCACACGACGTAGCAAGGTTTGCATTCACATGACTCCTTACTTGCACATGTCTTGTAATATGCAACACCTGATAAAAACATGTGCATTTGCGAGTATCATTAACGAGTATCCTGCGTTTTATAAATTTCATAAATCAAAGTAAGTGCTTTTATTATTTTAATGCAACTGTAGTTTTGTTAGTATCATTACAAAAGTATTAGGCATATTTAAAATGGGCTAACAAGCCTTCTAATTTGTAGAGATTGCTATTTATTTAGCAAAACATTTGAATTCGGTTCAAGATTTACTTGGCGCATGTGGCAAGTATGATGTTCCATTTCAATTAGAAGCGCGCCGTTGCCTCTCTAAAATTTATCTAAACTTAAGAAGTTAGATAATAACTGTACTGTTGGTGCTGTCTTGATTCAAGTGTTTGGTAACTCAGTAAATAATAATGTTTGGTTCGGTGCTGAATACTGAATACTTAACAGATAGACAGAGATTTTCTATATTGGAAACGAATCATCATGTTACTATTAGTTCACTAAAAACCATGTTCGATTATAAGTATGAGTTTCTTAGAATTTCTCAATTTGCACTATTATTCTTAAATGATAAGGACACAGGTACACTGTCTATGAAACAAATGATCAATTGTATGATAATTGAAATGGACAAGGTAATGTTAGAGATGGAAACCCCAACAAATATAATGTGGTCAGACATCGGTTCAACATCACAATGCATAGCCATAGCTGTGTGTAGACATAGACAGTGAGGACTCTTTAAAGGGTTACACCTGTTTGAGAATTTGTTTTCCATTTTTTTTTATTGGCTAAATTGAGGTAATAACATCCCAGACATGAATTCCAATAGCAATTTTAGTCCACAAAATTTTTTAAATGAACTACACAGCTAAATTTCTGAAGCAATCTCAGATGTTCCGAAACGCTTTTGAACGCTTAGTGCGTCTGTAGCAGCAGTTTGGGGTTGCTTAGCTCAGGTAATACTTTCGAAACTGTTTCCTATTGTCACGTCCGGGTTAGGCAACAGGGCGTCAGAGTCATGTCCGGTCCGTGCCACGCAACTGACCTAAATAATAGGCTCAATGGCCAAATATTGCCTGATTGCGGCTTAGCAAAGCGGCACGTGCATACTTGTCCAGCAAACCCTGGTCCAAACCAAGGTTTCCTCCATACACCACAAAACCAATGGCCGGGATAACGACAGGCTATATAAACTATGAGGAAGAGACAATCGGGACAGTCTCTCATAGTCTTACCCAGACTACGTTATAAACTATATTCTAAACCAAACGCTCGATTCAGTGTAAGTCATGTGCCCATTAAACGCAATGCTGTAAGTACCTTTGTTTAATCAATGAGTACGAAATATTCAGAGTTGCAATCACTATATTAAATTTGGCAGTATGTTTAGCGTAGGCGAACACCAGAGGTCAGCACTTTATTCTTGTAATTCGTCGTCAACCAGCAGATGGCAGGGCTACAGCTTTCTGCATTATCGACAGAGATTTAAATATATTCCGCGTTTTTTAAAAGTTATTTAGACAATTGAAGATTCAGATATGTAACCAATTATTGACAAACATAGCAGCATGAAACATGCCTTTAAAATTTGTGTTTCAGCATGATTTGTAAACGCTTGTTTACACCAAATAAAATTAATATATTGAAATACCAAAAACTTAAGAAACCAAAATGCACCCTACCCGGTAGTAAAAAATATTTGGAAAACTATGGACGACAACGTATTCAAAACATCTGCATGGTCATGAACCGAACTTTCTTATACGCTTTTGGGTTAAATCATATCATATTTACACGATTTTTCTAATTTATAATATTTTACTAATCTTTGGATCCTCTTTTTACTTAATTATTAATAATAAATACCAAATTAGTTGATACGATTTATGTGAAATTAATTATAATAAGAACAAAGTTCAACTGGAATTATCTTATTTCTGGTACCTTTTTTGAAAAAATGTTTCAAATACAGGTTGTACAAAATGTTAAAATCTATAATTTGTATACCAAAATTTTCTCTGTAAGTGCAACCATTTTTGAGTCAGACATCGGTTCAACATCACATTGCATAGCCATAGCTGCGTGTAGACATAGACAGTGAAGACTCTTCATTTGATAGGAAGTTAGCCGCATTCTGTCTTTTTACTAGTAAAGAGCAGCAGTTGGCTTTAGAGTCTGTTTTCACCAACCCCTTTGTTCAGGCATCCTTGGAATCCATTGACGATTTTGGCACTCTAATGGGCATATCCGTATACACCCGCGAAACCATCTTTCGGGATCGTTATGGAGTTGTCTTTTATAGAACATCGCCCCCCGATGCCTCCATCACCATCAAGACCAGATCAGGCAACCTCGTATGGAAGCACAGAGACGATAAACTTAGAACAGTCTCGTTTGCTGCCTGGGAGCTTATCTGTGCTACGAAGGCCGAGATGGCGGGTTTTGATTCTTTGTTTGGTAGTGGCGTGGGCGTTAATGATGACGTGTATACTTTTCATTCTGCTTTCGACCGTGACACGTTTGAGTCCACCGTCATGCCCTACCTCGAAACCCACCACAGTGGCACCGCCAAGCTCTACAACGACGCCGTGGAATTGATAGGTGATCTCGCTACACCGGCAGATACCCCGGGAGCTGAGATGTACAAGTGGGGGGCTTGGTTGAATGCCTTAGTCCGGATCTACACCGATTTCCGCAAAATGGCAAAAGCTCCCAACATTCCTTGTCGCAAGCCTTCTTCAGCTGTTTGAGCTCTCACCTGCTTGGGCCTACCGGCCGTGTGGGAAGAGGGCCTTGTTGTACCAGTTGGGGGGGGGTTTTAATTTTGCGAGTTGGGAGCGTGACTTTTTGTTACAGAAGAATGGCATGGTAGAATTCTTAAACATAGACACCACGGAGGTGGCCTGGGTTGCGGGCGTGTTGGATCCGTTCACTCTCTACGGGGACTGCTGGGATCCTTTGACGCCTTTACCAGATCTACCGCCGGTCGCCGCGTCACTACCGTGCGTATGGGATCACCCTCCAAAAGCGCCCTTGGTGCTAGAAAGTGCCAAGAATTTAATGCAGGGCGTGTCGGGGAGTGGTGATTTCTCCTATGCGAGAGATATATCAGTGATGCAACGAAGGGTCGGCTCGGGAAAGGGGGCACTGCCGCGCAAGGAGGACGGTCTGGACGACATAAGAACATTCTTATTGCACAACTACGTCCGGACCACCGACCAGCTCGCGGACATCCTTACTAATGGGCTTCCCAAGGCGACATTCCAAGACCTGAGGGCTAGACTGGGACTTGAGGAGCTATGAATCTTTGCAATGTTTTATTTATTCAACTTATTTATTTGTCCCTTTTAATAATGCAATTTTGTTCTTGGTCACGAGTCCGACTTGCTGAAATAGAGGAGGAGTGTTGAGAGAGCAATTCCAGCAGTCATATTTTCCCGCCACGCCTGACCACCCGACGGCACTGCCAACTAGTGTCGCGGCTTAATAATATATTTCCCTTTCTCGATGTTAACTTCTGAACCCTATTTATTAAAGTAACTGTCGTGGCTCGGAATACAATCTTGTGTTTATTTATTTAACTCGCCCAACCTCAACGACCACAAAGGCGCACTTTGTCAAATTAAATCCTCATCTACACCGCAATCATTCGCCCCAGACTAACATATCCAGCCCCAGTTTGGTGCAACGCTTCGGCAACCGCACTAATCCCATTGCAACGTCTCCAGAATAAATGCTTACAACTGGCCATCAGCTCTGGACGATACACACGACAAACAGACCTACACGAAATGGCAAACATACCGTACATAACACAATACATAAATCAAATATCACAAACATTTTATAAAAGACAGTTAAACTCAAACACACTCACAAAACACATCACAAAATTAAGACACGACAACACTACACATAGATTAAAGCATAAGCTCCCCTACCAGACACTACCCATATTTTCGGAAAGCCTCCATGAGCCGAACACGTAACACAGACACACACAACAACAATGCAACACACAACACGCATCACTATACAACAATAGAGTCAACCACAGATACAGAACATTTCGCATAAATTTAATGTCCATAGAATCATCAATATTGTTAAATTTTAAATTAGTTAAGTTAGTTTATAAGTTTTATTAAAATGCCATGCATTTAAATGGGTTTTTGTTCCCCCTTTTCCCATAAAACACAATCCTAACACGAATAAAATGTAAACAAAACTGTAACAGACAATAACACAATGTTTTAAGCACACAACGCAATATACACTCATACACAGATATACACTCTTTTCTGTGAGTAGGAGCTCTGATAAAACCAATCATGTGTTTCCATATTAATTAATATTAATTAATGTTTGTAAATAATTAAAATGAATAAAAAAGATTTCAAAATGAAAAATGGTCTGACAGAAAGATTAAATAAAACAATAGCTAATATGCTATACATGTACACGAATACCGCACAAAATGATTGGGATGAATGTCTACCGCACGTCACGTTCGCATACAATTCAGCAAAACAGGATACAACACAGATGTCACCATTTATGCTACTCTACGGACGCGCACCAATTTTACCTACTGAAGCACAATTAAATGAGCCAATTGAAAATGAAGTGGTAATAAAAACCAAGGAACAATTTTTAACTATACGCGAACTAGCACGCGAAAGAATCGGAAATAAACAATTAAAAAATAAAAGCCGCTATGATAATTAACATAGGACGGTAGAATATAAAGTCGGAGTCACAAATCCGGAGAGACACGTAGGAAAATGCGATAAACTACTATGTAAATGGTTCGGACCATATGAAGTCACAGAGAAGAAGTCAGATATTACGTATGTCATTATAAAAGGAAAAGGAAATAAAGCTAAATTCGAGACAGTACATGTCGAGCGTATGAAACCAAACCACGCGCAGTGGGAACCACACAGCAATGATGAAGGATATCAGTTGCGATCAAAAAATAAGAAGGCAGGGCAGGACTCGGCTCAAATGTAATAAATAATTGATGACTTGAAAATGAACGTTTTTAAAGAATAAAAAGGAAATAAATGAGGATATAAAAATGCAAATAAGCAATCAACTTAAAATCGACCCTTAAAGATATAAAATAAAAAAGAACACATTTTAAAAAAGTTTTTTATTAAATAATTACAAATGTATATATTTTTCTTCAACCAAAAAATAACGAAATAAAATTAGAAAATATTAATATTTCGCATAAATTCCATTTTGAAAATGTATAAATAAAAAACAAACACAAATACAACGATAAATAGAAAAATCGATGATACACATAAAGAAAATGGCAGAAGTCAAAAAAAAGCAGCGAGAGGGAAGTGTTGAAGAAGACTGACAAAGCCACGAAAAGAATAAAAATTTTGACATGTTTTCTAGAACCGGAAGTGCAGAAGATCTATGGGAGGATTCCCTCGTCAGGATCCTTGGGAGAATCCAGTGGGTACTCGCCCAAGAGGACAAGCTGCTGGAGGACACCACCGGAAATGACGTGTTGAATGAATTCCGGGCCCACCTTATGTCAACAATTATAAGACCAGCAGCGAGGGAAGCAAGCAGATATGTCTTGGAAATGTCCTGGAAGGAGGAATTCGCCGGAGCACAGAAAATGCTCAAATTTGAAGCCAGCGGCTTGAAGAACGAGCTAGAGTTGGCCGAAGTGTTGGTGGCGGAACTAAAGAGCCACATCCAGGAGGTGATGATGGCGTTCACCATGAGGAAAGTCATGGGGACGACACCCTTCATCTCCGAAGGCACACAGGCTAGAAGGGTTGAAAGCATAATGTTGGCAATAAGCCAAGGGGCGAGTGAGGACACGGTCGAATCCCTCTCCACATCGGTCGAGTCCATGGCGGACTCTTCCGAAGGGTCGTACACGGAAGAGGAAGGGATCGACGAAGAAACGACAGTGGAGGAGGTGACCACGCAGGTCGCCAACAACCAACAAGAAACAACGGCTGTAACGGTGGAAGATGAAACACCGCATAGGGACATCAACGAGGGACATGAGCACGTGGAGGCGGTGATACCTCCAGCAAGGATAAATAGGCCAGTAGCGGTGGTGCGTCCAGAGTTCGTCGTGCCAGAACACGAACTGGCGGCGTTCCGGGCGGCACCCTTATTGGATGCTTGGCCAGGCGAAGAAGCAACGCCGCCAACACAGACAGAAGCCCAGCCAGAAAGTACCGCGAGTGTGGAAATACCAAGATCTAGACCAGTGCTCCGCAACCGGTGTGTCGTGGCACACTGGTGTGCCGTGAGCTGGATACAGGTGTGTCGCGGTCAAATTCAATGTCTTTTGACATTTCAGTATAGATTTCAAAAATAATATACTATAATTTAATAATGTTCCCGTCAGCGCCTGGTGCCAATTGTTGAAAACTGCGTAGTATGCTTTGTACACACCATGACCGCACCAATTTAGTCATAAACAAAAATTGATTACTCTTATGCGCATCGCTGAAGACTCATGCCCGTGCGCATGCGTTATTTGTTATAACGCATGCGCACTAGTGACGGGCGAAGCGGTTCAGTTCACGTATACTCATCTGATATTACTGTCGTGTGCAGAGCTGTCACTATTTTTACTACACAAAGTTAAGTAAACAAGTTTCCACCACTTACAATAATTACCATTAATTGTGTTGTTGAATTGTGTGTGGTTAGCCTTCTTCGTCTGATACATATTTAGTTTTATACCCCTTTAATATGGATAAATTTTTACGTGGAAAAGCTCCGAATGAAGAACTCGGCACAAGTGTTACAAAAACACTTAAAAAGACAGTGAAAAGAAAGTACGACGAAGACTATATTAAATATGGATTCTCGTGGTGTGGTGACGAAACGGCTCCAAAGCCACAGTGCATCATTTGCGGTGAACAGCTACCAAACGAGTCAATGGTACCCAGTAAATTAAATCGCCATCTACATTCAAACCATCCCAGCCACGCCAACGAAGACAGACAGTATTTTAAGAGGTGCTTAGAACAAAATAGAAAACAGAAGATATTTATGAAATCGGCCATCATGGTTTCTGAAAAGGCCTTAGAAGCTAGCTACCATGTTGCAAAATATATTGCACGTCAAAAGAAACCACATACGATTGGCGAAACACTTATTAAACCAGCATGCATGGAAATCGTTCGACTTATGCTTGGGCCCAATGAAGTTAAGGAAGTGAATAAAGTTTCGTTGTCTGCTGATACTGTTAAAAGACGTATTCACGATATGTCAAGCGATATATTAGGAACGCTGATGAAAAAACTGTTATTGGCTGAAAAATTTGCGCTTCAGATCGATGAAACAACTGATAATAAAAATAAAGCTCAGCTGATAGCTATTGTACGTTTCGTTGACGAGGACTTTATTAAAGAACATTATTTATTTTGTAAAGAGGTTCCAGAGCGAACTACCGGTGAAGAAATATTTCAAGTGACCGATGATTTCTTCAAAATATATAATATTCAATGGAGCAATTGCATTGCTGTTTGCACGGATGGCGCTGCGGCACCGACGGGTAGTAAGAAAGGTTTTGTCTCTTGTGTAAAACAAAAAAATCCGACGTTACAATTTACACACTGCTGCATACATCGAGAAGCATTGATGGTCAAAAATTTGCCAGAGGAACTTTTGAAAACGATGAATGAATGCATTAAAATCGTAAACATAATTAAATCAAGAGCCCTAAACTCGCGAATCTTTGGAATACTCTGTGCAGAAATGGGAGCCGAATATGAATCCTTATTGTTTTATACTGAAATTCGTTGGCTATCCCGAGGCAAAGTTTTGGCTAGATTATTTGAGCTTCGTCACGAGGTGCGTGAGTTCCTTTTAAATCAAAATATACCCGAACTATATCAGCACCTCGATGATGATTACTGGATAGCCAAACTTGCATACATGGCTGATATATTCGAGCATTTGAATGAACTTAATAAAAAAATGCAAGGTCCAAATGAGAATATATTGACGAGCTCCGACAAATTACAAGGGTTGAAAAAAAAACTCGAACTTTGGCAGAAAGAATTGCAAAAAGGATGTATGGAAATGTACCAAAGGACCAACCATAGTACAATTGAAAACAAACAATTAATTACGGCTCTGGCCCAACAACATTTAAGTATGCTTCAGCAGAAATTTGATCAGTATTTTTATTCCATTAATGCGGAACAATACGATTGGATTCGAAATCCTTTTGCAACCAATGCAATAATTTCTACGGAAGCACTGCCTCTGCAAATTCGAGAGGAATTTACAGATTTAAGCAATGACATGACTCTAAAACTCTACTTCTCCGAAGTTCCATTAGATGTTTTCTGGATTTACGTTAAAAAAGAATATCCTCGCATTTCCAACAAAGCAATCTTAACACTACTTCCATTTTCGACAACATATTTATGTGAACAAAGTTTTTCAACGCTTGTATTAATCAAAAATGATAAGCGGTCATGCTTAAAAGGTCTTGACCAAGAACTTCGGGTTGCGCTGTCAAAAATCGAGCCGAATATAAAACTTTTGTGTTCATTGAAACAAGCGCAGGTATCACATTAGTCTAGCTAGCTTACATTTTTAACTGGTTTTATAGCTATTTTTTAATTGGTTTGACTGAGTTTTGAAAATTTCTCCCCTGGAAAAATCCAAAACCGCGGTAAAATTTTAAAATTTCGTAAAAAAAAATATGTTATAGTTATATGTATGTATACTTTTTAAATAAAAAACTAAAAATTATTGTAAAATTTTGTATCAATTTAATACCCATATATCTTAGCTTTTGGTGTGCCGCGTAATTCTAGGAAGAATTTTGGTGTGCCGTAGGTGAGAAAAGGTTGCGGAGCACTGATCTAGACAACAAATGACCGTGGGCATAGCAAATCGCAACCGGCACGGAGTCCGTGGGCCAGGAATGGGGTGGGCGTTTGTAAACATCCACGGGTTCATTAGCAACGGGTTTGTGCCCAAGGAGGTAGCTGTTTTGTTTGCCTCAGGGGAAACTTTTCATTACACCCTGAAGCCACCGCTGAGAGATCTAAGCGAACACGCACGAAGATCTGTACGTTACCTCACGCGGCACACGCACGGACTGGAATGGAACTTCGGGGCGATGGAATACCACGCCTAACAATGGAACTAGACAGAGTGGAGAGAATTTACATCAAAGACAACGTAAACTCTCCGATCCAAAAATATTTAATCCGCCACTTTGGGGGATTTATAACGATACTGCCGCAGTCACCAACCATAGCAGATACGCTAACGGGACACCCTTGCCACGCCCATCGGGGTGAGAACAGGGCATGCGCATACCAGCGGGTATTCGCAATGAGGGACCGGATGGACTGATAAAACCTGAAACCGGCAGGGGACATTGCAAAAGAAGAGCAGGCACTCACGGTACACTATACAACTACAACAGCAAACTGCATCAGTAACAAGACCAATGCCCTTAAAAACTTCGCAACAAAGACTACCCTCAGCATCAAGAGCTGTCGAAAACAATTACATGACGCCAGTCAATGGAAGCCCAGAACCCCAGAACACAAGAACGTTACGCAAACCCTTACCTCAGCCATACAGTAATATCTACCAAGGAAGAATTGAAAACGAATATAACGAAGTAAGCGATACAAACCATTATATACCAATGGACCGCCTACTACGGTCATAGGAAATTACACTATCACTATTAAACACATTTGATACATCCGTAGGGATAGATAAAAGAAGCGAATTGTTGTGAGGGGCGACAAAATCTTTCGTAGAGGGGGTAGTGTCACGGCCTGAGATATACGTCATCTCAGCCAGCCACAAAACACACAAAACATACTTAAAACGCCATATTGTAATGAACCCTATGACATCATCCGGCATGTAATGTATATCGTATGTGCAACACAGTTAAAAACGACTAAACTATGTAAATGTATCACTCGACATATAGCATATGCGAGTTAGAAATGACATCACCCACGAGAAGTGGTTGCACCACAAATTGATAACGCCAGCTGCACAAATCTTATAAAAGACCCCGGGAGAAATGAGGAAGACACAGTCATACTCCGGGCATCGCGAGATACCTTCAGTATATATATATTTTACAAGTGTTATATAAATTCATGAGAAGATGAATAGTGTTATATCTATGTAAGTAGACTTTATCTTACCAATAAATTACAACTATATTATGTAATCTTTGCATCGTTATTTACGCTTGACCTACCCCTGTGTTCCCCCTTCATTATGATCCAAACCCTGTGAAGGTATAGTCTTGGCCGGTACATTAAAGTAAAGTTAAGATCACGTCACATGCCAGCCCCAGCTCGTGACACTATCATATGTCAATTTCATATAAATAATCCTGTAAATATTTTTAATCAAGTCTGCGAATATATGTATATACAGTACCCTTGTTGTTTTATTGTTTAATTGATTTCAATGATTATTTAAATGATGATAATCTTTTAGATTTAACCTTTTTTTTTCGGAGAAGCGTGGTTCTATTTAAGTGGGTACATTACCTACCAAAATTATAGGATTTGGTCCACAGGAAATCCACATGAGTTCATAGAAACTTCTTTGCACCCAATAAAAATAGGAGTGTGGGTTGCGATGTCAAGAAGAAGAGTTATTGGGCCAATATTTTTCGAAGAACTGTACTGTTGGTGCTGTCTTGATTCAAGTGTTTGGTAACTCAGTAAATAATAATGTTTGGTTCGGTGCTGAATACTGAATACTTAACAGATAGACAGAGATTTTCTATATTGGAAACGAATCATCATGTTACTATTAGTTCACTAAAAACCATGTTCGATTATAAGTATGAGTTTCTTAGAATTTCTCAATTTGCACTATTATTCTTAAATGATAAGGACACAGGTACACTGTCTATGAAACAAATGATCAATTGTATGATAATTGAAATGGACAAGGTAATGTTAGAGATGGAAACCCCAACAAATATAATGTGGTCAGACATCGGTTCAACATCACAATGCATAGCCATAGCTGTGTGTAGACATAGACAGTGAGGACTCTTTAAAGGGTTACACCTGTTTGAGAATTTGTTTTCCATTTTTTTTTATTGGCTAAATTGAGGTAATAACATCCCAGACATGAATTCCAATAGCAATTTTAGTCCACAAAATTTTTTAAATGAACTACACAGCTAAATTTCTGAAGCAATCTCAGATGTTCCGAAACGCTTTTGAACGCTTAGTGCGTCTGTAGCAGCAGTTTGGGGTTGCTTAGCTCAGGTAATACTTTCGAAACTGTTTCCTATTGTCACGTCCGGGTTAGGCAACAGGGCGTCAGAGTCATGTCCGGTCCGTGCCACGCAACTGACCTAAATAATAGGCTCAATGGCCAAATATTGCCTGATTGCGGCTTAGCAAAGCGGCACGTGCATACTTGTCCAGCAAACCCTGGTCCAAACCAAGGTTTCCTCCATACACCACAAAACCAATGGCCGGGATAACGACAGGCTATATAAACTATGAGGAAGAGACAATCGGGACAGTCTCTCATAGTCTTACCCAGACTACGTTATAAACTATATTCTAAACCAAACGCTCGATTCAGTGTAAGTCATGTGCCCATTAAACGCAATGCTGTAAGTACCTTTGTTTAATCAATGAGTACGAAATATTCAGAGTTGCAATCACTATATTAAATTTGGCAGTATGTTTAGCGTAGGCGAACACCAGAGGTCAGCACTTTATTCTTGTAATTCGTCGTCAACCAGCAGATGGCAGGGCTACAGCTTTCTGCATTATCGACAGAGATTTAAATATATTCCGCGTTTTTTAAAAGTTATTTAGACAATTGAAGATTCAGATATGTAACCAATTATTGACAAACATAGCAGCATGAAACATGCCTTTAAAATTTGTGTTTCAGCATGATTTGTAAACGCTTGTTTACACCAAATAAAATTAATATATTGAAATACCAAAAACTTAAGAAACCAAAATGCACCCTACCCGGTAGTAAAAAATATTTGGAAAACTATGGACGACAACGTATTCAAAACATCTGCATGGTCATGAACCGAACTTTCTTATACGCTTTTGGGTTAAATCATATCATATTTACACGATTTTTCTAATTTATAATATTTTACTAATCTTTGGATCCTCTTTTTACTTAATTATTAATAATAAATACCAAATTAGTTGATACGATTTATGTGAAATTAATTATAATAAGAACAAAGTTCAACTGGAATTATCTTATTTCTGGTACCTTTTTTGAAAAAATGTTTCAAATACAGGTTGTACAAAATGTTAAAATCTATAATTTGTATACCAAAATTTTCTCTGTAAGTGCAACCATTTTTGAGTCAGACATCGGTTCAACATCACATTGCATAGCCATAGCTGCGTGTAGACATAGACAGTGAAGACTCTTCATTTGATAGGAAGTTAGCCGCATTCTGTCTTTTTACTAGTAAAGAGCAGCAGTTGGCTTTAGAGTCTGTTTTCACCAACCCCTTTGTTCAGGCATCCTTGGAATCCATTGACGATTTTGGCACTCTAATGGGCATATCCGTATACACCCGCGAAACCATCTTTCGGGATCGTTATGGAGTTGTCTTTTATAGAACATCGCCCCCCGATGCCTCCATCACCATCAAGACCAGATCAGGCAACCTCGTATGGAAGCACAGAGACGATAAACTTAGAACAGTCTCGTTTGCTGCCTGGGAGCTTATCTGTGCTACGAAGGCCGAGATGGCGGGTTTTGATTCTTTGTTTGGTAGTGGCGTGGGCGTTAATGATGACGTGTATACTTTTCATTCTGCTTTCGACCGTGACACGTTTGAGTCCACCGTCATGCCCTACCTCGAAACCCACCACAGTGGCACCGCCAAGCTCTACAACGACGCCGTGGAATTGATAGGTGATCTCGCTACACCGGCAGATACCCCGGGAGCTGAGATGTACAAGTGGGGGGCTTGGTTGAATGCCTTAGTCCGGATCTACACCGATTTCCGCAAAATGGCAAAAGCTCCCAACATTCCTTGTCGCAAGCCTTCTTCAGCTGTTTGAGCTCTCACCTGCTTGGGCCTACCGGCCGTGTGGGAAGAGGGCCTTGTTGTACCAGTTGGGGGGGGTTTTAATTTTGCGAGTTGGGAGCGTGACTTTTTGTTACAGAAGAATGGCATGGTAGAATTCTTAAACATAGACACCACGGAGGTGGCCTGGGTTGCGGGCGTGTTGGATCCGTTCACTCTCTACGGGGACTGCTGGGATCCTTTGACGCCTTTACCAGATCTACCGCCGGTCGCCGCGTCACTACCGTGCGTATGGGATCACCCTCCAAAAGCGCCCTTGGTGCTAGAAAGTGCCAAGAATTTAATGCAGGGCGTGTCGGGGAGTGGTGATTTCTCCTATGCGAGAGATATATCAGTGATGCAACGAAGGGTCGGCTCGGGAAAGGGGGCACTGCCGCGCAAGGAGGACGGTCTGGACGACATAAGAACATTCTTATTGCACAACTACGTCCGGACCACCGACCAGCTCGCGGACATCCTTACTAATGGGCTTCCCAAGGCGACATTCCAAGACCTGAGGGCTAGACTGGGACTTGAGGAGCTATGAATCTTTGCAATGTTTTATTTATTCAACTTATTTATTTGTCCCTTTTAATAATGCAATTTTGTTCTTGGTCACGAGTCCGACTTGCTGAAATAGAGGAGGAGTGTTGAGAGAGCAATTCCAGCAGTCATATTTTCCCGCCACGCCTGACCACCCGACGGCACTGCCAACTAGTGTCGCGGCTTAATAATATATTTCCCTTTCTCGATGTTAACTTCTGAACCCTATTTATTAAAGTAACTGTCGTGGCTCGGAATACAATCTTGTGTTTATTTATTTAACTCGCCCAACCTCAACGACCACAAAGGCGCACTTTGTCAAATTAAATCCTCATCTACACCGCAATCATTCGCCCCAGACTAACATATCCAGCCCCAGTTTGGTGCAACGCTTCGGCAACCGCACTAATCCCATTGCAACGTCTCCAGAATAAATGCTTACAACTGGCCATCAGCTCTGGACGATACACACGACAAACAGACCTACACGAAATGGCAAACATACCGTACATAACACAATACATAAATCAAATATCACAAACATTTTATAAAAGACAGTTAAACTCAAACACACTCACAAAACACATCACAAAATTAAGACACGACAACACTACACATAGATTAAAGCATAAGCTCCCCTACCAGACACTACCCATATTTTCGGAAAGCCTCCATGAGCCGAACACGTAACACAGACACACACAACAACAATGCAACACACAACACGCATCACTATACAACAATAGAGTCAACCACAGATACAGAACATTTCGCATAAATTTAATGTCCATAGAATCATCAATATTGTTAAATTTTAAATTAGTTAAGTTAGTTTATAAGTTTTATTAAAATGCCATGCATTTAAATGGGTTTTTGTTCCCCCTTTTCCCATAAAACACAATCCTAACACGAATAAAATGTAAACAAAACTGTAACAGACAATAACACAATGTTTTAAGCACACAACGCAATATACACTCATACACAGATATACACTCTTTTCTGTGAGTAGGAGCTCTGATAAAACCAATCATGTGTTTCCATATTAATTAATATTAATTAATGTTTGTAAATAATTAAAATGAATAAAAAAGATTTCAAAATGAAAAATGGTCTGACAGAAAGATTAAATAAAACAATAGCTAATATGCTATACATGTACACGAATACCGCACAAAATGATTGGGATGAATGTCTACCGCACGTCACGTTCGCATACAATTCAGCAAAACAGGATACAACACAGATGTCACCATTTATGCTACTCTACGGACGCGCACCAATTTTACCTACTGAAGCACAATTAAATGAGCCAATTGAAAATGAAGTGGTAATAAAAACCAAGGAACAATTTTTAACTATACGCGAACTAGCACGCGAAAGAATCGGAAATAAACAATTAAAAAATAAAAGCCGCTATGATAATTAACATAGGACGGTAGAATATAAAGTCGGAGTCACAAATCCGGAGAGACACGTAGGAAAATGCGATAAACTACTATGTAAATGGTTCGGACCATATGAAGTCACAGAGAAGAAGTCAGATATTACGTATGTCATTATAAAAGGAAAAGGAAATAAAGCTAAATTCGAGACAGTACATGTCGAGCGTATGAAACCAAACCACGCGCAGTGGGAACCACACAGCAATGATGAAGGATATCAGTTGCGATCAAAAAATAAGAAGGCAGGGCAGGACTCGGCTCAAATGTAATAAATAATTGATGACTTGAAAATGAACGTTTTTAAAGAATAAAAAGGAAATAAATGAGGATATAAAAATGCAAATAAGCAATCAACTTAAAATCGACCCTTAAAGATATAAAATAAAAAAGAACACATTTTAAAAAAGTTTTTTATTAAATAATTACAAATGTATATATTTTTCTTCAACCAAAAAATAACGAAATAAAATTAGAAAATATTAATATTTCGCATAAATTCCATTTTGAAAATGTATAAATAAAAAACAAACACAAATACAACGATAAATAGAAAAATCGATGATACACATAAAGAAAATGGCAGAAGTCAAAAAAAAGCAGCGAGAGGGAAGTGTTGAAGAAGACTGACAAAGCCACGAAAAGAATAAAAATTTTGACATGTTTTCTAGAACCGGAAGTGCAGAAGATCTATGGGAGGATTCCCTCGTCAGGATCCTTGGGAGAATCCAGTGGGTACTCGCCCAAGAGGACAAGCTGCTGGAGGACACCACCGGAAATGACGTGTTGAATGAATTCCGGGCCCACCTTATGTCAACAATTATAAGACCAGCAGCGAGGGAAGCAAGCAGATATGTCTTGGAAATGTCCTGGAAGGAGGAATTCGCCGGAGCACAGAAAATGCTCAAATTTGAAGCCAGCGGCTTGAAGAACGAGCTAGAGTTGGCCGAAGTGTTGGTGGCGGAACTAAAGAGCCACATCCAGGAGGTGATGATGGCGTTCACCATGAGGAAAGTCATGGGGACGACACCCTTCATCTCCGAAGGCACACAGGCTAGAAGGGTTGAAAGCATAATGTTGGCAATAAGCCAAGGGGCGAGTGAGGACACGGTCGAATCCCTCTCCACATCGGTCGAGTCCATGGCGGACTCTTCCGAA
Organism: Nebria salina; assembly: GCA_944039245.1. Classification (NCBI taxonomy): domain Eukaryota; kingdom Metazoa; phylum Arthropoda; class Insecta; order Coleoptera; family Carabidae; genus Nebria; species Nebria salina. Next base: position 18,331 of record CALUEK010000203.1, read on the forward strand.
GGGTCGTACACGGAAGAGGAAGGGATCGACGAAGAAACGACAGTGGAGGAGGTGACCACGCAGGTCGCCAACAACCAACAAGAAACAACGGCTGTAACGGTGGAAGATGAAACACCGCATAGGGACATCAACGAGGGACATGAGCACGTGGAGGCGGTGATACCTCCAGCAAGGATAAATAGGCCAGTAGCGGTGGTGCGTCCAGAGTTCGTCGTGCCAGAACACGAACTGGCGGCGTTCCGGGCGGCACCCTTATTGGATGCTTGGCCAGGCGAAGAAGCAACGCCGCCAACACAGACAGAAGCCCAGCCAGAAAGTACCGCGAGTGTGGAAATACCAAGATCTAGACCAGTGCTCCGCAACCGGTGTGTCGTGGCACACTGGTGTGCCGTGAGCTGGATACAGGTGTGTCGCGGTCAAATTCAATGTATTTTGACATTTCAGTATAGATTTCAAAAATAATATACTATAATTTAATAATGTTCCCGTCAGCGCCTGGTGCCAATTGTTGAAAACTGCGTAGTATGCTTTGTACACACCATGACCGCACCAATTTAGTCATAAACAAAAATTGATTACTCTTATGCGCATCGCTGAAGACTCATGCCCGTGCGCATGCGTTATTTGTTATAACGCATGCGCACTAGTGACGGGCGAAGCGGTTCAGTTCACGTATACTCATCTGATATTACTGTCGTGTGCAGAGCTGTCACTATTTTTACTACACAAAGTTAAGTAAACAAGTTTCCACCACTTACAATAATTACCATTAATTGTGTTGTTGAATTGTGTGTGGTTAGCCTTCTTCGTCTGATACATATTTAGTTTTATACCCCTTTAATATGGATAAATTTTTACGTGGAAAAGCTCCGAATGAAGAACTCGGCACAAGTGTTACAAAAACACTTAAAAAGACAGTGAAAAGAAAGTACGACGAAGACTATATTAAATATGGATTCTCGTGGTGTGGTGACGAAACGGCTCCAAAGCCACAGTGCATCATTTGCGGTGAACAGCTACCAAACGAGTCAATGGTACCCAGTAAATTAAATCGCCATCTACATTCAAACCATCCCAGCCACGCCAACGAAGACAGACAGTATTTTAAGAGGTGCTTAGAACAAAATAGAAAACAGAAGATATTTATGAAATCGGCCATCATGGTTTCTGAAAAGGCCTTAGAAGCTAGCTACCATGTTGCAAAATATATTGCACGTCAAAAGAAACCACATACGATTGGCGAAACACTTATTAAACCAGCATGCATGGAAATCGTTCGACTTATGCTTGGGCCCAATGAAGTTAAGGAAGTGAATAAAGTTTCGTTGTCTGCTGATACTGTTAAAAGACGTATTCACGATATGTCAAGCGATATATTAGGAACGCTGATGAAAAAACTGTTATTGGCTGAAAAATTTGCGCTTCAGATCGATGAAACAACTGATAATAAAAATAAAGCTCAGCTGATAGCTATTGTACGTTTCGTTGACGAGGACTTTATTAAAGAACATTATTTATTTTGTAAAGAGGTTCCAGAGCGAACTACCGGTGAAGAAATATTTCAAGTGACCGATGATTTCTTCAAAATATATAATATTCAATGGAGCAATTGCATTGCTGTTTGCACGGATGGCGCTGCGGCACCGACGGGTAGTAAGAAAGGTTTTGTCTCTTGTGTAAAACAAAAAAATCCGACGTTACAATTTACACACTGCTGCATACATCGAGAAGCATTGATGGTCAAAAATTTGCCAGAGGAACTTTTGAAAACGATGAATGAATGCATTAAAATCGTAAACATAATTAAATCAAGAGCCCTAAACTCGCGAATCTTTGGAATACTCTGTGCAGAAATGGGAGCCGAATATGAATCCTTATTGTTTTATACTGAAATTCGTTGGCTATCCCGAGGCAAAGTTTTGGCTAGATTATTTGAGCTTCGTCACGAGGTGCGTGAGTTCCTTTTAAATCAAAATATACCCGAACTATATCAGCACCTCGATGATGATTACTGGATAGCCAAACTTGCATACATGGCTGATATATTCGAGCATTTGAATGAACTTAATAAAAAAATGCAAGGTCCAAATGAGAATATATTGACGAGCTCCGACAAATTACAAGGGTTGAAAAAAAAACTCGAACTTTGGCAGAAAGAATTGCAAAAAGGATGTATGGAAATGTACCAAAGGACAAACCATAGTACAATTGAAAACAAACAATTAATTACGGCTCTGGCCCAACAACATTTAAGTATGCTTCAGCAGAAATTTGATCAGTATTTTTATTCCATTAATGCGGAACAATACGATTGGATTCGAAATCCTTTTGCAACCAATGCAATAATTTCTACGGAAGCACTGCCTCTGCAAATTCGAGAGGAATTTACAGATTTAAGCAATGACATGACTCTAAAACTCTACTTCTCCGAAGTTCCATTAGATGTTTTCTGGATTTACGTTAAAAAAGAATATCCTCGCATTTCCAACAAAGCAATCTTAACACTACTTCCATTTTCGACAACATATTTATGTGAACAAAGTTTTTCAACGCTTGTATTAATCAAAAATGATAAGCGGTCATGCTTAAAAGGTCTTGACCAAGAACTTCGGGTTGCGCTGTCAAAAATCGAGCCGAATATAAAACTTTTGTGTTCATTGAAACAAGCGCAGGTATCACATTAGTCTAGCTAGCTTACATTTTTAACTGGTTTTATAGCTATTTTTTAATTGGTTTGACTGAGTTTTGAAAATTTCTCCCCTGGAAAAATCCAAAACCGCGGTAAAATTTTAAAATTTCGTAAAAAAAAATATGTTATAGTTATATGTATGTATACTTTTTAAATAAAAAACTAAAAATTATTGTAAAATTTTGTATCAATTTAATACCCATATATCTTAGCTTTTGGTGTGCCGCGTAATTCTAGGAAGAATTTTGGTGTGCCGTAGGTGAGAAAAGGTTGCGGAGCACTGATCTAGACAACAAATGACCGTGGGCATAGCAAATCGCAACCGGCACGGAGTCCGTGGGCCAGGAATGGGGTGGGCGTTTGTAAACATCCACGGGTTCATTAGCAACGGGTTTGTGCCCAAGGAGGTAGCTGTTTTGTTTGCCTCAGGGGAAACTTTTCATTACACCCTGAAGCCACCGCTGAGAGATCTAAGCGAACACGCACGAAGATCTGTACGTTACCTCACGCGGCACACGCACGGACTGGAATGGAACTTCGGGGCGATGGAATACCACGCCTAACAATGGAACTAGACAGAGTGGAGAGAATTTACATCAAAGACAACGTAAACTCTCCGATCCAAAAATATTTAATCCGCCACTTTGGGGGATTTATAACGATACTGCCGCAGTCACCAACCATAGCAGATACGCTAACGGGACACCCTTGCCACGCCCATCGGGGTGAGAACAGGGCATGCGCATACCAGCGGGTATTCGCAATGAGGGACCGGATGGACTGATAAAACCTGAAACCGGCAGGGGACATTGCAAAAGAAGAGCAGGCACTCACGGTACACTATACAACTACAACAGCAAACTGCATCAGTAACAAGACCAATGCCCTTAAAAACTTCGCAACAAAGACTACCCTCAGCATCAAGAGCTGTCGAAAACAATTACATGACGCCAGTCAATGGAAGCCCAGAACCCCAGAACACAAGAACGTTACGCAAACCCTTACCTCAGCCATACAGTAATATCTACCAAGGAAGAATTGAAAACGAATATAACGAAGTAAGCGATACAAACCATTATATACCAATGGACCGCCTACTACGGTCATAGGAAATTACACTATCACTATTAAACACATTTGATACATCCGTAGGGATAGATAAAAGAAGCGAATTGTTGTGAGGGGCGACAAAATCTTTCGTAGAGGGGGTAGTGTCACGGCCTGAGATATACGTCATCTCAGCCAGCCACAAAACACACAAAACATACTTAAAACGCCATATTGTAATGAACCCTATGACATCATCCGGCATGTAATGTATATCGTATGTGCAACACAGTTAAAAACGACTAAACTATGTAAATGTATCACTCGACATATAGCATATGCGAGTTAGAAATGACATCACCCACGAGAAGTGGTTGCACCACAAATTGATAACGCCAGCTGCACAAATCTTATAAAAGACCCCGGGAGAAATGAGGAAGACACAGTCATACTCCGGGCATCGCGAGATACCTTCAGTATATATATATTTTACAAGTGTTATATAAATTCATGAGAAGATGAATAGTGTTATATCTATGTAAGTAGACTTTATCTTACCAATAAATTACAACTATATTATGTAATCTTTGCATCGTTATTTACGCTTGACCTACCCCTGTGTTCCCCCTTCATTATGATCCAAACCCTGTGAAGGTATAGTCTTGGCCGGTACATTAAAGTAAAGTTAAGATCACGTCACATGCCAGCCCCAGCTCGTGACACTATCATATGTCAATTTCATATAAATAATCCTGTAAATATTTTTAATCAAGTCTGCGAATATATGTATATACAGTACCCTTGTTGTTTTATTGTTTAATTGATTTCAATGATTATTTAAATGATGATAATCTTTTAGATTTAACCTTTTTTTTTCGGAGAAGCGTGGTTCTATTTAAGTGGGTACATTACCTACCAAAATTATAGGATTTGGTCCACAGGAAATCCACATGAGTTCATAGAAACTTCTTTGCACCCAATAAAAATAGGAGTGTGGGTTGCGATGTCAAGAAGAAGAGTTATTGGGCCAATATTTTTCGAAGAAAATATTAATGCTAATAATTATCAAGAAATTTTATTAAGACCCTTCATCGAGCAACTGCACGACGACGAGATGCAAGATGGATATTTTCAGCAAGATGGTGCACCGGCGCACACAACCCACGGAATAATTGCCTTTCTCCAAGAATTCTTCGACAATCGAATAATTAGTCGAAACCTTTGGCCACCACGGTCACCAGATTTAACGCCTTTGGATTATTTTATGTTCGGATTTTTGAAAAACACAGTATACAAAAATAGGTTGCATACTTTGCAAGATTTAAAAAACAGATTCTGTAAGCAATATAAGAGGGTATATACTTATAAATCATTTTAATAATATGAAAAATAGAGTTAATTTATGTTTACAAGAAAATGGTGAACATTTTCAACACTTACTTTTATAAAATCTTTAAAAAAATATCAAAAAAGAATATTTATTTTTAACCCTTTCATTAAATAGATCCATAAATAAATTATACCTGTCATAAAAATAATTCGAATTAATTTAATTTTTTGGATTAAATAGAAAAAAGAAGACTCCACCACTGGCTACTGGTAAAACAAATACAAATCATTAGAGCGCTTGCGCCGTCTAGTTGTTGACTAATAAAGAAGACAATTTTGATTTTTTACCTGTTACGTAGCCGTCAATCATTTTCGATCATCTGTATCTTGTATTTATGCGTGGATGGTATAAAATACTTTGTAATATTGCATTCGTTATGTGTTTGCAATTGTTCTAACGAGGTAAATTTGAGATCTGCTTAATCATAGATATCATCACGTAGCAGTTTTTTTTAAGTAAACTTTTCCATTTCCATTGCTCTCAGAAACACGTCTTTCATGTCACACGTAACAATATCGTGAAATAAAGGCTGCAGTTTTGAATATTCAACCCATCTCAATTCCGACCATGTTTGCTGTCAGTTATTTGTGGTTTGCGTCTCAATATTTAATACGTGTTTCTCGTACGGTGGTATAAACAGAAGAGGTGAAAATCTCCATTATCCAATGTTATTTTTGCCACTTCTTTAAGTACGAATTCTGTAAATGTTGTATTGGATACAAAACCAAATACACATCATTTCGGCGAACAGTAACCGAGGAAATATCAGCGACGCAAATGAAACGAGAATAAAAACTCTACCAAAGTCTTTCTATCTTCATACCAATCCGACAAACCGGCGATCTACCTTTAAAGAGATCACCATTATCGGCTACCACATTAAGTACACGAACAACAACACAAACATATACATACACCACGAACAAGAACGACGAAAATTAATTACAATCGGTGGAACGTCAAATATTGAATAATAATAAAGTAATAAATGATTGGAACACTAGGTTAGTTTCACATATTTAATAATAAAGTATTCAAAACATACCACAAGAATTTACGTTAGTAACCTATCGCGATATACTATCGTATATATGAAATGTAATAACAGCAATATTGTTGATATTTGACTTTGGTGCAAGCAATAAGCGCGTTAATTTCAATAGTATTACTAGAACTAATCACTTGGAAACCTTAGCCTGTTTGCCACAGGCGCTAGTGCTGCAACTAGCTGCCTATGGTAGCTGCTATTGGCCCCTGTTTCTACTAATCACATGACGTAAGGTTTACACGAGAGGTGGCGTTTCGATTCAGGGCCGAGCGTCAGTATGGTTGGTGTACCTGGATAGGGGAAACCGGAATACCCGGGGGAAACCTGCCGTTCACTAGAGTCGCCACTAGTGAACCGTACCGGCGGGCTGCTCCACTAGGACGGTAACCCATCCAAGCTCACACAGCACAGCGCGTCGCTTAACTTACTTATCTCGCGACAAGCAAGCTACCAACGAACCAGTCCACCGGCTATTGAACCCCCCTCCAAATCACGGCCTTTATAGTGGAGTCCATCGGCCTATATTTTATCTAGTCGGACAAAGACGTCACACGACGTAGCAAGGTTTGCATTCACATGACTCCTTACTTGCACATGTCTTGTAATATGCAACACCTGATAAAAACATGTGCATTTGCGAGTATCATTAACGAGTATCCTGCGTTTTATAAATTTCATAAATCAAAGTAAGTGCTTTTATTATTTTAATGCAACTGTAGTTTTGTTAGTATCATTACAAAAGTATTAGGCATATTTAAAATGGGCTAACAAGCCTTCTAATTTGTAGAGATTGCTATTTATTTAGCAAAACATTTGAATTCGGTTCAAGATTTACTTGGCGCATGTGGCAAGTATGATGTTCCATTTCAATTAGAAGCGCGCCGTTGCCTCTCTAAAATTTATCTAAACTTAAGAAGTTAGATAATAACTGTACTGTTGGTGCTGTCTTGATTCAAGTGTTTGGTAACTCAGTAAATAATAATGTTTGGTTCGGTGCTGAATACTGAATACTTAACAGATAGACAGAGATTTTCTATATTGGAAACGAATCATCATGTTACTATTAGTTCACTAAAAACCATGTTCGATTATAAGTATGAGTTTCTTAGAATTTCTCAATTTGCACTATTATTCTTAAATGATAAGGACACAGGTACACTGTCTATGAAACAAATGATCAATTGTATGATAATTGAAATGGACAAGGTAATGTTAGAGATGGAAACCCCAACAAATATAATGTGGTCAGACATCGGTTCAACATCACAATGCATAGCCATAGCTGTGTGTAGACATAGACAGTGAGGACTCTTTAAAGGGTTACACCTGTTTGAGAATTTGTTTTCCATTTTTTTTTATTGGCTAAATTGAGGTAATAACATCCCAGACATGAATTCCAATAGCAATTTTAGTCCACAAAATTTTTTAAATGAACTACACAGCTAAATTTCTGAAGCAATCTCAGATGTTCCGAAACGCTTTTGAACGCTTAGTGCGTCTGTAGCAGCAGTTTGGGGTTGCTTAGCTCAGGTAATACTTTCGAAACTGTTTCCTATTGTCACGTCCGGGTTAGGCAACAGGGCGTCAGAGTCATGTCCGGTCCGTGCCACGCAACTGACCTAAATAATAGGCTCAATGGCCAAATATTGCCTGATTGCGGCTTAGCAAAGCGGCACGTGCATACTTGTCCAGCAAACCCTGGTCCAAACCAAGGTTTCCTCCATACACCACAAAACCAATGGCCGGGATAACGACAGGCTATATAAACTATGAGGAAGAGACAATCGGGACAGTCTCTCATAGTCTTACCCAGACTACGTTATAAACTATATTCTAAACCAAACGCTCGATTCAGTGTAAGTCATGTGCCCATTAAACGCAATGCTGTAAGTACCTTTGTTTAATCAATGAGTACGAAATATTCAGAGTTGCAATCACTATATTAAATTTGGCAGTATGTTTAGCGTAGGCGAACACCAGAGGTCAGCACTTTATTCTTGTAATTCGTCGTCAACCAGCAGATGGCAGGGCTACAGCTTTCTGCATTATCGACAGAGATTTAAATATATTCCGCGTTTTTTAAAAGTTATTTAGACAATTGAAGATTCAGATATGTAACCAATTATTGACAAACATAGCAGCATGAAACATGCCTTTAAAATTTGTGTTTCAGCATGATTTGTAAACGCTTGTTTACACCAAATAAAATTAATATATTGAAATACCAAAAACTTAAGAAACCAAAATGCACCCTACCCGGTAGTAAAAAATATTTGGAAAACTATGGACGACAACGTATTCAAAACATCTGCATGGTCATGAACCGAACTTTCTTATACGCTTTTGGGTTAAATCATATCATATTTACACGATTTTTCTAATTTATAATATTTTACTAATCTTTGGATCCTCTTTTTACTTAATTATTAATAATAAATACCAAATTAGTTGATACGATTTATGTGAAATTAATTATAATAAGAACAAAGTTCAACTGGAATTATCTTATTTCTGGTACCTTTTTTGAAAAAATGTTTCAAATACAGGTTGTACAAAATGTTAAAATCTATAATTTGTATACCAAAATTTTCTCTGTAAGTGCAACCATTTTTGAGTCAGACATCGGTTCAACATCACATTGCATAGCCATAGCTGCGTGTAGACATAGACAGTGAAGACTCTTCATTTGATAGGAAGTTAGCCGCATTCTGTCTTTTTACTAGTAAAGAGCAGCAGTTGGCTTTAGAGTCTGTTTTCACCAACCCCTTTGTTCAGGCATCCTTGGAATCCATTGACGATTTTGGCACTCTAATGGGCATATCCGTATACACCCGCGAAACCATCTTTCGGGATCGTTATGGAGTTGTCTTTTATAGAACATCGCCCCCCGATGCCTCCATCACCATCAAGACCAGATCAGGCAACCTCGTATGGAAGCACAGAGACGATAAACTTAGAACAGTCTCGTTTGCTGCCTGGGAGCTTATCTGTGCTACGAAGGCCGAGATGGCGGGTTTTGATTCTTTGTTTGGTAGTGGCGTGGGCGTTAATGATGACGTGTATACTTTTCATTCTGCTTTCGACCGTGACACGTTTGAGTCCACCGTCATGCCCTACCTCGAAACCCACCACAGTGGCACCGCCAAGCTCTACAACGACGCCGTGGAATTGATAGGTGATCTCGCTACACCGGCAGATACCCCGGGAGCTGAGATGTACAAGTGGGGGGCTTGGTTGAATGCCTTAGTCCGGATCTACACCGATTTCCGCAAAATGGCAAAAGCTCCCAACATTCCTTGTCGCAAGCCTTCTTCAGCTGTTTGAGCTCTCACCTGCTTGGGCCTACCGGCCGTGTGGGAAGAGGGCCTTGTTGTACCAGTTGGGGGGGGGGTTTTAATTTTGCGAGTTGGGAGCGTGACTTTTTGTTACAGAAGAATGGCATGGTAGAATTCTTAAACATAGACACCACGGAGGTGGCCTGGGTTGCGGGCGTGTTGGATCCGTTCACTCTCTACGGGGACTGCTGGGATCCTTTGACGCCTTTACCAGATCTACCGCCGGTCGCCGCGTCACTACCGTGCGTATGGGATCACCCTCCAAAAGCGCCCTTGGTGCTAGAAAGTGCCAAGAATTTAATGCAGGGCGTGTCGGGGAGTGGTGATTTCTCCTATGCGAGAGATATATCAGTGATGCAACGAAGGGTCGGCTCGGGAAAGGGGGCACTGCCGCGCAAGGAGGACGGTCTGGACGACATAAGAACATTCTTATTGCACAACTACGTCCGGACCACCGACCAGCTCGCGGACATCCTTACTAATGGGCTTCCCAAGGCGACATTCCAAGACCTGAGGGCTAGACTGGGACTTGAGGAGCTATGAATCTTTGCAATGTTTTATTTATTCAACTTATTTATTTGTCCCTTTTAATAATGCAATTTTGTTCTTGGTCACGAGTCCGACTTGCTGAAATAGAGGAGGAGTGTTGAGAGAGCAATTCCAGCAGTCATATTTTCCCGCCACGCCTGACCACCCGACGGCACTGCCAACTAGTGTCGCGGCTTAATAATATATTTCCCTTTCTCGATGTTAACTTCTGAACCCTATTTATTAAAGTAACTGTCGTGGCTCGGAATACAATCTTGTGTTTATTTATTTAACTCGCCCAACCTCAACGACCACAAAGGCGCACTTTGTCAAATTAAATCCTCATCTACACCGCAATCATTCGCCCCAGACTAACATATCCAGCCCCAGTTTGGTGCAACGCTTCGGCAACCGCACTAATCCCATTGCAACGTCTCCAGAATAAATGCTTACAACTGGCCATCAGCTCTGGACGATACACACGACAAACAGACCTACACGAAATGGCAAACATACCGTACATAACACAATACATAAATCAAATATCACAAACATTTTATAAAAGACAGTTAAACTCAAACACACTCACAAAACACATCACAAAATTAAGACACGACAACACTACACATAGATTAAAGCATAAGCTCCCCTACCAGACACTACCCATATTTTCGGAAAGCCTCCATGAGCCGAACACGTAACACAGACACACACAACAACAATGCAACACACAACACGCATCACTATACAACAATAGAGTCAACCACAGATACAGAACATTTCGCATAAATTTAATGTCCATAGAATCATCAATATTGTTAAATTTTAAATTAGTTAAGTTAGTTTATAAGTTTTATTAAAATGCCATGCATTTAAATGGGTTTTTGTTCCCCCTTTTCCCCATAAAACACAATCCTAACACGAATAAAATGTAAACAAAACTGTAACAGACAATAACACAATGTTTTAAGCACACAACGCAATATACACTCATACACAGATATACACTCTTTTCTGTGAGTAGGAGCTCTGATAAAACCAATCATGTGTTTCCATATTAATTAATATTAATTAATGTTTGTAAATAATTAAAATGAATAAAAAAGATTTCAAAATGAAAAATGGTCTGACAGAAAGATTAAATAAAACAATAGCTAATATGCTATACATGTACACGAATACCGCACAAAATGATTGGGATGAATGTCTACCGCACGTCACGTTCGCATACAATTCAGCAAAACAGGATACAACACAGATGTCACCATTTATGCTACTCTACGGACGCGCACCAATTTTACCTACTGAAGCACAATTAAATGAGCCAATTGAAAATGAAGTGGTAATAAAAACCAAGGAACAATTTTTAACTATACGCGAACTAGCACGCGAAAGAATCGGAAATAAACAATTAAAAAATAAAAGCCGCTATGATAATTAACATAGGACGGTAGAATATAAAGTCGGAGTCACAAATCCGGAGAGACACGTAGGAAAATGCGATAAACTACTATGTAAATGGTTCGGACCATATGAAGTCACAGAGAAGAAGTCAGATATTACGTATGTCATTATAAAAGGAAAAGGAAATAAAGCTAAATTCGAGACAGTACATGTCGAGCGTATGAAACCAAACCACGCGCAGTGGGAACCACACAGCAATGATGAAGGATATCAGTTGCGATCAAAAAATAAGAAGGCAGGGCAGGACTCGGCTCAAATGTAATAAATAATTGATGACTTGAAAATGAACGTTTTTAAAGAATAAAAAGGAAATAAATGAGGATATAAAAATGCAAATAAGCAATCAACTTAAAATCGACCCTTAAAGATATAAAATAAAAAAGAACACATTTTAAAAAAGTTTTTTATTAAATAATTACAAATGTATATATTTTTCTTCAACCAAAAAATAACGAAATAAAATTAGAAAATATTAATATTTCGCATAAATTCCATTTTGAAAATGTATAAATAAAAAACAAACACAAATACAACGATAAATAGAAAAATCGATGATACACATAAAGAAAATGGCAGAAGTCAAAAAAAAGCAGCGAGAGGGAAGTGTTGAAGAAGACTGACAAAGCCACGAAAAGAATAAAAATTTTGACATGTTTTCTAGAACCGGAAGTGCAGAAGATCTATGGGAGGATTCCCTCGTCAGGATCCTTGGGAGAATCCAGTGGGTACTCGCCCAAGAGGACAAGCTGCTGGAGGACACCACCGGAAATGACGTGTTGAATGAATTCCGGGCCCACCTTATGTCAACAATTATAAGACCAGCAGCGAGGGAAGCAAGCAGATATGTCTTGGAAATGTCCTGGAAGGAGGAATTCGCCGGAGCACAGAAAATGCTCAAATTTGAAGCCAGCGGCTTGAAGAACGAGCTAGAGTTGGCCGAAGTGTTGGTGGCGGAACTAAAGAGCCACATCCAGGAGGTGATGATGGCGTTCACCATGAGGAAAGTCATGGGGACGACACCCTTCATCTCCGAAGGCACACAGGCTAGAAGGGTTGAAAGCATAATGTTGGCAATAAGCCAAGGGGCGAGTGAGGACACGGTCGAATCCCTCTCCACATCGGTCGAGTCCATGGCGGACTCTTCCGAAGGGTCGTACACGGAAGAGGAAGGGATCGACGAAGAAACGACAGTGGAGGAGGTGACCACGCAGGTCGCCAACAACCAACAAGAAACAACGGCTGTAACGGTGGAAGATGAAACACCGCATAGGGACATCAACGAGGGACATGAGCACGTGGAGGCGGTGATACCTCCAGCAAGGATAAATAGGCCAGTAGCGGTGGTGCGTCCAGAGTTCGTCGTGCCAGAACACGAACTGGCGGCGTTCCGGGCGGCACCCTTATTGGATGCTTGGCCAGGCGAAGAAGCAACGCCGCCAACACAGACAGAAGCCCAGCCAGAAAGTACCGCGAGTGTGGAAATACCAAGATCTAGACCAGTGCTCCGCAACCGGTGTGTCGTGGCACACTGGTGTGCCGTGAGCTGGATACAGGTGTGTCGCGGTCAAATTCAATGTCTTTTGACATTTCAGTATAGATTTCAAAAATAATATACTATAATTTAATAATGTTCCCGTCAGCGCCTGGTGCCAATTGTTGAAAACTGCGTAGTATGCTTTGTACACACCATGACCGCACCAATTTAGTCATAAACAAAAATTGATTACTCTTATGCGCATCGCTGAAGACTCATGCCCGTGCGCATGCGTTATTTGTTATAACGCATGCGCACTAGTGACGGGCGAAGCGGTTCAGTTCACGTATACTCATCTGATATTACTGTCGTGTGCAGAGCTGTCACTATTTTTACTACACAAAGTTAAGTAAACAAGTTTCCACCACTTACAATAATTACCATTAATTGTGTTGTTGAATTGTGTGTGGTTAGCCTTCTTCGTCTGATACATATTTAGTTTTATACCCCTTTAATATGGATAAATTTTTACGTGGAAAAGCTCCGAATGAAGAACTCGGCACAAGTGTTACAAAAACACTTAAAAAGACAGTGAAAAGAAAGTACGACGAAGACTATATTAAATATGGATTCTCGTGGTGTGGTGACGAAACGGCTCCAAAGCCACAGTGCATCATTTGCGGTGAACAGCTACCAAACGAGTCAATGGTACCCAGTAAATTAAATCGCCATCTACATTCAAACCATCCCAGCCACGCCAACGAAGACAGACAGTATTTTAAGAGGTGCTTAGAACAAAATAGAAAACAGAAGATATTTATGAAATCGGCCATCATGGTTTCTGAAAAGGCCTTAGAAGCTAGCTACCATGTTGCAAAATATATTGCACGTCAAAAGAAACCACATACGATTGGCGAAACACTTATTAAACCAGCATGCATGGAAATCGTTCGACTTATGCTTGGGCCCAATGAAGTTAAGGAAGTGAATAAAGTTTCGTTGTCTGCTGATACTGTTAAAAGACGTATTCACGATATGTCAAGCGATATATTAGGAACGCTGATGAAAAAAACTGTTATTGGCTGAAAAATTTGCGCTTCAGATCGATGAAACAACTGATAATAAAAATAAAGCTCAGCTGATAGCTATTGTACGTTTCGTTGACGAGGACTTTATTAAAGAACATTATTTATTTTTGTAAAGAGGTTCCAGAGCGAACTACCGGTGAAGAAAATATTTCAAGTGACCGATGATTTCTTCAAAATAATATAATATTCAATGGGAGCAATTGCATTGCTGTTTGCACGGATGGCGCTGCGGCACCGACGGGTAGTAAGAAAGGTTTTGTCTCTTGTGTAAAACAAAAAAAATCCGACGTTACAATTTACACACTGCTGCATACATCGAGAAGCATTGATGGTCAAAAATTTGCCAGAGGAACTTTTGAAAACGATGAATGAATGCATTAAAATCGTAAACATAATTAAATCAAGAGCCCTAAACTCGCGAATCTTTGGAATACTCTGTGCAGAAATGGGAGCCGAATATGAATCCTTATTGTTTTTATACTGAAATTCGTTGGCTATCCCGAGGCAAAGTTTTGGCTAGATTATTTGAGCTTCGTCACGAGGTGCGTGAGTTCCTTTTAAATCAAAATATACCCGAACTATATCAGCACCTCGATGATGATTACTGGATAGCCAAACTTGCATACATGGCTGATATATTCGAGCATTTGAATGAACTTAATAAAAAAATGCAAGGTCCCAAATGAGAATATATTGACGAGCTCCGACAAATTACAAGGGTTGAAAAAAAAACTCGAACTTTGGCAGAAAGAATTGCAAAAAGGATGTATGGAAATGTACCAAAGGACCCAACCATAGTACAATTGAAAACAAACAATTAATTACGGCTCTGGCCCAACAACATTTAAGTATGCTTCAGCAGAAATTTGATCAGTATTTTTATTCCATTAATGCGGAACAATACGATTGGATTCGAAATCCTTTTGCAACCAATGCAATAATTTCTACGGAAGCACTGCCTCTGCAAATTCGAGAGGAATTTACAGATTTAAGCAATGACATGACTCTAAAACTCTACTTCTCCGAAGTTCCATTAGATGTTTTCTGGATTTACGTTAAAAAAGAATATCCTCGCATTTCCAACAAAGCAATCTTAACACTACTTCCATTTTCGACAACATATTTATGTGAACAAAGTTTTTCAACGCTTGTATTAATCAAAAATGATAAGCGGTCATGCTTAAAAGGTCTTGACCAAGAACTTCGGGTTGCGCTGTCAAAAATCGAGCCGAATATAAAACTTTTGTGTTCATTGAAACAAGCGCAGGTATCACATTAGTCTAGCTAGCTTACATTTTTAACTGGTTTTATAGCTATTTTTTAATTGGTTTGACTGAGTTTTGAAAATTTCTCCCCTGGAAAAATCCAAAACCGCGGTAAAATTTTAAAATTTCGTAAAAAAAAATATGTTATAGTTATATGTATGTATACTTTTTAAATAAAAAACTAAAAATTATTGTAAAATTTTGTATCAATTTAATACCCATATATCTTAGCTTTTGGTGTGCCGCGTAATTCTAGGAAGAATTTTGGTGTGCCGTAGGTGAGAAAAGGTTGCGGAGCACTGATCTAGACAACAAATGACCGTGGGCATAGCAAATCGCAACCGGCACGGAGTCCGTGGGCCAGGAATGGGGTGGCGTTTGTAAACATCCACGGGTTCATTAGCAACGGGTTTGTGCCCAAGGAGGTAGCTGTTTTGTTTGCCTCAGGGGAAACTTTTCATTACACCCTGAAGCCACCGCTGAGAGATCTAAGCGAACACGCACGAAGATCTGTACGTTTACCTCACGCGGCACACGCACGGACTGGAATGGAACTTCGGGGCGATGGAATACCACGCCTAACAATGGAACTAGACAGAGTGGAGAGAATTTACATCAAAGACAACGTAAACTCTCCGATCCAAAAATATTTAATCCGCCACTTTGGGGGATTTATAACGATACTGCCGCAGTCACCAACCATAGCAGATACGCTAACGGGACACCCTTGCCACGCCCATCGGGGTGAGAACAGGGGCATGCGCATACCAGCGGGTATTCGCAATTGAGGGACCGGATGGACTGATAAAACCTGAAACCGGCAGGGGACATTGCAAAAGAAGAGCAGGCACTCACGGTACACTATACAACTACAACAGCAAACTGCATCAGTAACAAGACCAATGCCC
>OX063287.1:0-229993 GCA_944039245.1 Nebria salina
TATTTAGTTATTTAGTTATTTAGTTATTTAGTTATTTAGTTATTTAGTTATTTAGTTATTTAGTTATTTAGTTATTTAGTTATTTAGTTATTTAGTTATTTAGTTATTTAGTTATTTAGTTATTTAGTTATTTAGTTATTTAGTTATTTAGTTATTTAGTTATTTAGTTATTTAGTTATTTAGTTATTTAGTTATTTAGTTATTTAGTTATTTAGTTATTTAGTTATTTAGTTATTTAGTTATTTAGTTATTTAGTTATTTAGTTATTTAGTTATTTAGTTATTTAGTTATTTAGTTATTTAGTTATTTAGTTATTTAGTTATTTAGTTATTTAGTTATTTAGTTATTTAGTTATTTAGTTATTTAGTTATTTAGTTATTTAGTTATTTAGTTATTTAGTTATTTAGTTATTTAGTTATTTAGTTATTTAGTTATTTAGTTATTTAGTTATTTAGTTATTTAGTTATTTAGTTATTTAGTTATTTAGTTATTTAGTTATTTAGTTATTTAGTTATTTAGTTATTTAGTTATTTAGTTATTTAGTTATTTAGTTATTTAGTTATTTAGTTATTTAGTTATTTAGTTATTTAGTTATTTAGTTATTTAGTTATTTAGTTATTTAGTTATTTAGTTATTTAGTTATTTAGTTATTTAGTTATTTAGTTATTTAGTTATTTAGTTATTTAGTTATTTAGTTATTTAGTTATTTAGTTATTTAGTTATTTAGTTATTTAGTTATTTAGTTATTTAGTTATTTAGTTATTTAGTTATTTAGTTATTTAGTTATTTAGTTATTTAGTTATTTAGTTATTTAGTTATTTAGTTATTTAGTTATTTAGTTATTTAGTTATTTAGTTATTTAGTTATTTAGTTATTTAGTTATTTAGTTATTTAGTTATTTAGTTATTTAGTTATTTAGTTATTTAGTTATTTAGTTATTTAGTTATTTAGTTATTTAGTTATTTAGTTATTTAGTTATTTAGTTATTTAGTTATTTAGTTATTTAGTTATTTAGTTATTTAGTTATTTAGTTATTTAGTTATTTAGTTATTTAGTTATTTAGTTATTTAGTTATTTAGTTATTTAGTTATTTAGTTATTTAGTTATTTAGTTATTTAGTTATTTAGTTATTTAGTTATTTAGTTATTTAGTTATTTAGTTATTTAGTTATTTAGTTATTTAGTTATTTAGTTATTTAGTTATTTAGTTATTTAGTTATTTAGTTATTTAGTTATTTAGTTATTTAGTTATTTAGTTATTTAGTTATTTAGTTATTTAGTTATTTAGTTATTTAGTTATTTAGTTATTTAGTTATTTAGTTATTTAGTTATTTAGTTATTTAGTTATTTAGTTATTTAGTTATTTAGTTATTTAGTTATTTAGTTATTTAGTTATTTAGTTATTTAGTTATTTAGTTATTTAGTTATTTAGTTATTTAGTTATTTAGTTATTTAGTTATTTAGTTATTTAGTTATTTAGTTATTTAGTTATTTAGTTATTTAGTTATTTAGTTATTTAGTTATTTAGTTATTTAGTTATTTAGTTATTTAGTTATTTAGTTATTTAGTTATTTAGTTATTTAGTTATTTAGTTATTTAGTTATTTAGTTATTTAGTTATTTAGTTATTTAGTTATTTAGTTATTTAGTTATTTAGTTATTTAGTTATTTAGTTATTTAGTTATTTAGTTATTTAGTTATTTAGTTATTTAGTTATTTAGTTATTTAGTTATTTAGTTATTTAGTTATTTAGTTATTTAGTTATTTAGTTATTTAGTTATTTAGTTATTTAGTTATTTAGTTATTTAGTTATTTAGTTATTTAGTTATTTAGTTATTTAGTTATTTAGTTATTTAGTTATTTAGTTATTTAGTTATTTAGTTATTTAGTTATTTAGTTATTTAGTTATTTAGTTATTTAGTTATTTAGTTATTTAGTTATTTAGTTATTTAGTTATTTAGTTATTTAGTTATTTAGTTATTTAGTTATTTAGTTATTTAGTTATTTAGTTATTTAGTTATTTAGTTATTTAGTTATTTAGTTATTTAGTTATTTAGTTATTTAGTTATTTAGTTATTTAGTTATTTAGTTATTTAGTTATTTAGTTATTTAGTTATTTAGTTATTTAGTTATTTAGTTATTTAGTTATTTAGTTATTTAGTTATTTAGTTATTTAGTTATTTAGTTATTTAGTTATTTAGTTATTTAGTTATTTAGTTATTTAGTTATTTAGTTATTTAGTTATTTAGTTATTTAGTTATTTAGTTATTTAGTTATTTAGTTATTTAGTTATTTAGTTATTTAGTTATTTAGTTATTTAGTTATTTAGTTATTTAGTTATTTAGTTATTTAGTTATTTAGTTATTTAGTTATTTAGTTATTTAGTTATTTAGTTATTTAGTTATTTAGTTATTTAGTTATTTAGTTATTTAGTTATTTAGTTATTTAGTTATTTAGTTATTTAGTTATTTAGTTATTTAGTTATTTAGTTATTTAGTTATTTAGTTATTTAGTTATTTAGTTATTTAGTTATTTAGTTATTTAGTTATTTAGTTATTTAGTTATTTAGTTATTTAGTTATTTAGTTATTTAGTTATTTAGTTATTTAGTTATTTAGTTATTTAGTTATTTAGTTATTTAGTTATTTAGTTATTTAGTTATTTAGTTATTTAGTTATTTAGTTATTTAGTTATTTAGTTATTTAGTTATTTAGTTATTTAGTTATTTAGTTATTTAGTTATTTAGTTATTTAGTTATTTAGTTATTTAGTTATTTAGTTATTTAGTTATTTAGTTATTTAGTTATTTAGTTATTTAGTTATTTAGTTATTTAGTTATTTAGTTATTTAGTTATTTAGTTATTTAGTTATTTAGTTATTTAGTTATTTAGTTATTTAGTTATTTAGTTATTTAGTTATTTAGTTATTTAGTTATTTAGTTATTTAGTTATTTAGTTATTTAGTTATTTAGTTATTTAGTTATTTAGTTATTTAGTTATTTAGTTATTTAGTTATTTAGTTATTTAGTTATTTAGTTATTTAGTTATTTAGTTATTTAGTTATTTAGTTATTTAGTTATTTAGTTATTTAGTTATTTAGTTATTTAGTTATTTAGTTATTTAGTTATTTAGTTATTTAGTTATTTAGTTATTTAGTTATTTAGTTATTTAGTTATTTAGTTATTTAGTTATTTAGTTATTTAGTTATTTAGTTATTTAGTTATTTAGTTATTTAGTTATTTAGTTATTTAGTTATTTAGTTATTTAGTTATTTAGTTATTTAGTTATTTAGTTATTTAGTTATTTAGTTATTTAGTTATTTAGTTATTTAGTTATTTAGTTATTTAGTTATTTAGTTATTTAGTTATTTAGTTATTTAGTTATTTAGTTATTTAGTTATTTAGTTATTTAGTTATTTAGTTATTTAGTTATTTAGTTATTTAGTTATTTAGTTATTTAGTTATTTAGTTATTTAGTTATTTAGTTATTTAGTTATTTAGTTATTTAGTTATTTAGTTATTTAGTTATTTAGTTATTTAGTTATTTAGTTATTTAGTTATTTAGTTATTTAGTTATTTAGTTATTTAGTTATTTAGTTATTTAGTTATTTAGTTATTTAGTTATTTAGTTATTTAGTTATTTAGTTATTTAGTTATTTAGTTATTTAGTTATTTAGTTATTTAGTTATTTAGTTATTTAGTTATTTAGTTATTTAGTTATTTAGTTATTTAGTTATTTAGTTATTTAGTTATTTAGTTATTTAGTTATTTAGTTATTTAGTTATTTAGTTATTTAGTTATTTAGTTATTTAGTTATTTAGTTATTTAGTTATTTAGTTATTTAGTTATTTAGTTATTTAGTTATTTAGTTATTTAGTTATTTAGTTATTTAGTTATTTAGTTATTTAGTTATTTAGTTATTTAGTTATTTAGTTATTTAGTTATTTAGTTATTTAGTTATTTAGTTATTTAGTTATTTAGTTATTTAGTTATTTAGTTATTTAGTTATTTAGTTATTTAGTTATTTAGTTATTTAGTTATTTAGTTATTTAGTTATTTAGTTATTTAGTTATTTAGTTATTTAGTTATTTAGTTATTTAGTTATTTAGTTATTTAGTTATTTAGTTATTTAGTTATTTAGTTATTTAGTTATTTAGTTATTTAGTTATTTAGTTATTTAGTTATTTAGTTATTTAGTTATTTAGTTATTTAGTTATTTAGTTATTTAGTTATTTAGTTATTTAGTTATTTAGTTATTTAGTTATTTAGTTATTTAGTTATTTAGTTATTTAGTTATTTAGTTATTTAGTTATTTAGTTATTTAGTTATTTAGTTATTTAGTTATTTAGTTATTTAGTTATTTAGTTATTTAGTTATTTAGTTATTTAGTTATTTAGTTATTTAGTTATTTAGTTATTTAGTTATTTAGTTATTTAGTTATTTAGTTATTTAGTTATTTAGTTATTTAGTTATTTAGTTATTTAGTTATTTAGTTATTTAGTTATTTAGTTATTTAGTTATTTAGTTATTTAGTTATTTAGTTATTTAGTTATTTAGTTATTTAGTTATTTAGTTATTTAGTTATTTAGTTATTTAGTTATTTAGTTATTTAGTTATTTAGTTATTTAGTTATTTAGTTATTTAGTTATTTAGTTATTTAGTTATTTAGTTATTTAGTTATTTAGTTATTTAGTTATTTAGTTATTTAGTTATTTAGTTATTTAGTTATTTAGTTATTTAGTTATTTAGTTATTTAGTTATTTAGTTATTTAGTTATTTAGTTATTTAGTTATTTAGTTATTTAGTTATTTAGTTATTTAGTTATTTAGTTATTTAGTTATTTAGTTATTTAGTTATTTAGTTATTTAGTTATTTAGTTATTTAGTTATTTAGTTATTTAGTTATTTAGTTATTTAGTTATTTAGTTATTTAGTTATTTAGTTATTTAGTTATTTAGTTATTTAGTTATTTAGTTATTTAGTTATTTAGTTATTTAGTTATTTAGTTATTTAGTTATTTAGTTATTTAGTTATTTAGTTATTTAGTTATTTAGTTATTTAGTTATTTAGTTATTTAGTTATTTAGTTATTTAGTTATTTAGTTATTTAGTTATTTAGTTATTTAGTTATTTAGTTATTTAGTTATTTAGTTATTTAGTTATTTAGTTATTTAGTTATTTAGTTATTTAGTTATTTAGTTATTTAGTTATTTAGTTATTTAGTTATTTAGTTATTTAGTTATTTAGTTATTTAGTTATTTAGTTATTTAGTTATTTAGTTATTTAGTTATTTAGTTATTTAGTTATTTAGTTATTTAGTTATTTAGTTATTTAGTTATTTAGTTATTTAGTTATTTAGTTATTTAGTTATTTAGTTATTTAGTTATTTAGTTATTTAGTTATTTAGTTATTTAGTTATTTATTTATTTAGTTATTTAGTTTAGTTATTTAGTTATTTAGTTATTTAGTTATTTAGTTATTTAGTTATTTAGTTTAGTTATTTAGTTATTTAGTTATTTAGTTATTTAGTTATTTAGTTATTTAGTTATTTAGTTATTTAGTTATTTAGTTATTTAGTTATTTAGTTATTTAGTTATTTAGTTATTTAGTTATTTAGTTATTTAGTTATTTAGTTATTTAGTTATTTAGTTATTTAGTTATTTAGTTATTTAGTTATTTAGTTATTTAGTTATTTAGTTATTTAGTTATTTAGTTATTTAGTTATTTAGTTATTTAGTTATTTAGTTATTTAGTTATTTAGTTATTTAGTTATTTAGTTATTTAGTTATTTAGTTATTTAGTTATTTAGTTATTTAGTTATTTAGTTATTTAGTTATTTAGTTATTTAGTTATTTAGTTATTTAGTTATTTAGTTATTTAGTTATTTAGTTATTTAGTTATTTAGTTATTTAGTTATTTAGTTATTTAGTTATTTAGTTATTTAGTTATTTAGTTATTTAGTTATTTAGTTATTTAGTTATTTAGTTATTTAGTTATTTAGTTATTTAGTTATTTAGTTATTTAGTTATTTAGTTATTTAGTTATTTAGTTATTTAGTTATTTAGTTATTTAGTTATTTAGTTATTTAGTTATTTAGTTATTTAGTTATTTAGTTATTTAGTTATTTAGTTATTTAGTTATTTAGTTATTTAGTTATTTAGTTATTTAGTTATTTAGTTATTTAGTTATTTAGTTATTTAGTTATTTAGTTATTTAGTTATTTAGTTATTTAGTTATTTAGTTATTTAGTTATTTAGTTATTTAGTTATTTAGTTATTTAGTTATTTAGTTATTTAGTTATTTAGTTATTTAGTTATTTAGTTATTTAGTTATTTAGTTATTTAGTTATTTAGTTATTTAGTTATTTAGTTATTTAGTTATTTAGTTATTTAGTTATTTAGTTATTTAGTTATTTAGTTATTTAGTTATTTAGTTATTTAGTTATTTAGTTATTTAGTTATTTAGTTATTTAGTTATTTAGTTATTTAGTTATTTAGTTATTTAGTTATTTAGTTATTTAGTTATTTAGTTATTTAGTTATTTAGTTATTTAGTTATTTAGTTATTTAGTTATTTAGTTATTTAGTTATTTAGTTATTTAGTTATTTAGTTATTTAGTTATTTAGTTATTTAGTTATTTAGTTATTTAGTTATTTAGTTATTTAGTTATTTAGTTATTTAGTTATTTAGTTATTTAGTTATTTAGTTATTTAGTTATTTAGTTATTTAGTTATTTAGTTATTTAGTTATTTAGTTATTTAGTTATTTAGTTATTTAGTTATTTAGTTATTTAGTTATTTAGTTATTTAGTTATTTAGTTATTTAGTTATTTAGTTATTTAGTTATTTAGTTATTTAGTTATTTAGTTATTTAGTTATTTAGTTATTTAGTTATTTAGTTATTTAGTTATTTAGTTATTTAGTTATTTAGTTATTTAGTTATTTAGTTATTTAGTTATTTAGTTATTTAGTTATTTAGTTATTTAGTTATTTAGTTATTTAGTTATTTAGTTATTTAGTTATTTAGTTATTTAGTTATTTAGTTATTTAGTTATTTAGTTATTTAGTTATTTAGTTATTTAGTTATTTAGTTATTTAGTTATTTAGTTATTTAGTTATTTAGTTATTTAGTTATTTAGTTATTTAGTTATTTAGTTATTTAGTTATTTAGTTATTTAGTTATTTAGTTATTTAGTTATTTAGTTATTTAGTTATTTAGTTATTTAGTTATTTAGTTATTTAGTTATTTAGTTATTTAGTTATTTAGTTATTTAGTTATTTAGTTATTTAGTTATTTAGTTATTTAGTTATTTAGTTATTTAGTTATTTAGTTATTTAGTTATTTAGTTATTTAGTTATTTAGTTATTTAGTTATTTAGTTATTTAGTTATTTAGTTATTTAGTTATTTAGTTATTTAGTTATTTAGTTATTTAGTTATTTAGTTATTTAGTTATTTAGTTATTTAGTTATTTAGTTATTTAGTTATTTAGTTATTTAGTTATTTAGTTATTTAGTTATTTAGTTATTTAGTTATTTAGTTATTTAGTTATTTAGTTATTTAGTTATTTAGTTATTTAGTTATTTAGTTATTTAGTTATTTAGTTATTTAGTTATTTAGTTATTTAGTTATTTAGTTATTTAGTTATTTAGTTATTTAGTTATTTAGTTATTTAGTTATTTAGTTATTTAGTTATTTAGTTATTTAGTTATTTAGTTATTTAGTTATTTAGTTATTTAGTTATTTAGTTATTTAGTTATTTAGTTATTTAGTTATTTAGTTATTTAGTTATTTAGTTATTTAGTTATTTAGTTATTTAGTTATTTAGTTATTTAGTTATTTAGTTATTTAGTTATTTAGTTATTTAGTTATTTAGTTATTTAGTTATTTAGTTATTTAGTTATTTAGTTATTTAGTTATTTAGTTATTTAGTTATTTAGTTATTTAGTTATTTAGTTATTTAGTTATTTAGTTATTTAGTTATTTAGTTATTTAGTTATTTAGTTATTTAGTTATTTAGTTATTTAGTTATTTAGTTATTTAGTTATTTAGTTATTTAGTTATTTAGTTATTTAGTTATTTAGTTATTTAGTTATTTAGTTATTTAGTTATTTAGTTATTTAGTTATTTAGTTATTTAGTTATTTAGTTATTTAGTTATTTAGTTATTTAGTTATTTAGTTATTTAGTTATTTAGTTATTTAGTTATTTAGTTATTTAGTTATTTAGTTATTTAGTTATTTAGTTATTTAGTTATTTAGTTATTTAGTTATTTAGTTATTTAGTTATTTAGTTATTTAGTTATTTAGTTATTTAGTTATTTAGTTATTTAGTTATTTAGTTATTTAGTTATTTAGTTATTTAGTTATTTAGTTATTTAGTTATTTAGTTATTTAGTTATTTAGTTATTTAGTTATTTAGTTATTTAGTTATTTAGTTATTTAGTTATTTAGTTATTTAGTTATTTAGTTATTTAGTTATTTAGTTATTTAGTTATTTAGTTATTTAGTTATTTAGTTATTTAGTTATTTAGTTATTTAGTTATTTAGTTATTTAGTTATTTAGTTATTTAGTTATTTAGTTATTTAGTTATTTAGTTATTTAGTTATTTAGTTATTTAGTTATTTAGTTATTTAGTTATTTAGTTATTTAGTTATTTAGTTATTTAGTTATTTAGTTATTTAGTTATTTAGTTATTTAGTTATTTAGTTATTTAGTTATTTAGTTATTTAGTTATTTAGTTATTTAGTTATTTAGTTATTTAGTTATTTAGTTATTTAGTTATTTAGTTATTTAGTTATTTAGTTATTTAGTTATTTAGTTATTTAGTTATTTAGTTATTTAGTTATTTAGTTATTTAGTTATTTAGTTATTTAGTTATTTAGTTATTTAGTTATTTAGTTATTTAGTTATTTAGTTATTTAGTTATTTAGTTATTTAGTTATTTAGTTATTTAGTTATTTAGTTATTTAGTTATTTAGTTATTTAGTTATTTAGTTATTTAGTTATTTAGTTATTTAGTTATTTAGTTATTTAGTTATTTAGTTATTTAGTTATTTAGTTATTTAGTTATTTAGTTATTTAGTTATTTAGTTATTTAGTTATTTAGTTATTTAGTTATTTAGTTATTTAGTTATTTAGTTATTTAGTTATTTAGTTATTTAGTTATTTAGTTATTTAGTTATTTAGTTATTTAGTTATTTAGTTATTTAGTTATTTAGTTATTTAGTTATTTAGTTATTTAGTTATTTAGTTATTTAGTTATTTAGTTATTTAGTTATTTAGTTATTTAGTTATTTAGTTATTTAGTTATTTAGTTATTTAGTTATTTAGTTATTTAGTTATTTAGTTATTTAGTTATTTAGTTATTTAGTTATTTAGTTATTTAGTTATTTAGTTATTTAGTTATTTAGTTATTTAGTTATTTAGTTATTTAGTTATTTAGTTATTTAGTTATTTAGTTATTTAGTTATTTAGTTATTTAGTTATTTAGTTATTTAGTTATTTAGTTATTTAGTTATTTAGTTATTTAGTTATTTAGTTATTTAGTTATTTAGTTATTTAGTTATTTAGTTATTTAGTTATTTAGTTATTTAGTTATTTAGTTATTTAGTTATTTAGTTATTTAGTTATTTAGTTATTTAGTTATTTAGTTATTTAGTTATTTAGTTATTTTTTAGTTTTACATGACAATGTGGAATACCTTTTCAAATCGTTCCATTTTCTTTTTTAAATTTATTGCATTATTCTTTTCACTTATGTTATTGCTATTAAGTATTATTTCTGTTAGTGTTCGATTTAAATTTAAGAGTAATGAAAGCATCGATTCTGAAGACCAGCGGGTTGGATTTAATCTTTTCAGTTTAAATTTTTTACTTTCTGTCTAAGACATTTATAAAGGCCACCTTGCATACTTATTGCACTATGATTTAGATCAACACTTTCTACAACCGTTGTCTACGGACAATTCAGACTTGTTCAGACAGTATAAGCGACTTGTATAGTTAAGCCAACATTCAATGTGTCTATTGCATTTCGTTTTTTACACTTAAAAAAAGAATTAATACATTGAACAATACGCTTCACTTTAATTTATTAATTTTGAAAATACAAATTGCATTTGAACAAAAAACCATTTTAATTAATTTTGATTATCATAAAAGTGAAACAAGTTTTAATTAAAAAAACATTTTTCGAATTAGGCCCAAACATGTAAATTAAAAAAATTAAAATTACATTTAAATCTTAAAATGAGCCAAAAGAACATTAAAATTTTTAGGAGTAAGGAGGTGCCCTTTAATCCCAGTGGCACACCGGCCCACAAAGGCCTTGCTACGCCAATAATTCTGTAAAATATTATGAAAATTACTTAAGAAACAATAAAAAGCTAAGTTTTAAGTATTTTGGGTATTGTTTAAATGCGTTATTTATTAGTGGTATAATTGAGCATATTTGTGAGAATAAAATGCTGGTGTTAATTCTGTTAATTTTCCCATAAAGATGACTGTTGTTTTGCAAAAAAAGATACATTTTAATTATCTACGAACTTCAGGCTCTCATATATGATATAATACACAGGAATTGATAGCGTAATCGCTGAAAAATTAATTTGAATATATCTAGGAGTTTGCGCTACTTAGTACAGTTTTTCAATTTGCAAAAATTCTGAATCGTTCATTTTAAACGGGTAATTATTTTCGTAATCTACGCCCGTGATTACGGATTACGGTGTTCTTAGGTAATTTGACTATCTTGTATGAAACGTTTAAAACACAAACCGCATTTGTCGGTTTTGCTAGTGCCCTGAATGAATATTTTATCGGGTTTCACTAATATATTCTGCACAGGATTCACACACGAACTGACATCTAGGCTGTATATCAATTGTAGTTAGTAAATATTTTTAAACTAGTGTTTTTTTTGTAACTTGAATGCATTTTGATAAGTTAAGTATGCCCTGACCCGGTATAATTCTCAAATTCAAAAAATAGCATAGAATTTTTTTTTTAATCATACACAATTAGCTTAGGGTGCGATACTTGCAATCCTTTGGTTTCTACGTTGTTACAAGTGTAAAGGGCGGGAAGCAAAGAGGCAGTCCCAAACGCTACCCCACTTCAACCGCAAACAGTATTGTAGTTACGCCACATATCCCCTTCCAAATTATAACTAGTACATCACTAACAATGTAGTGTTGTGCTTCAATATTCTCCAATATTATTAGTAAATTAGACGGCAACATTAATTATTTTTGAGTTTCTGTATTCGGGATTCCGAATCTCCAGGCCACGAGTATGTCTTGAAGTTTAAAAGGTGTTATCAATTTGAGTTGATTCAAATACTATTGTATTTGTACTTTATATATACATGTATTACTTTTCACAAAAATAAAATTAAATATTGTAAATTACCAATTTTACTTTCTTATATGAAGTATAAGTAAGTATTGTAATCATAAAAAATGTTTTCGAAATTATTTCGACTCGAGATTTTAACGGAAATATATCCTTTGACCTTCCCTGAATCGAGTCTGACTATTTTTGAGATGACGTCTATCTGTGTGTGTGTATTCAAACCGGAAGTGCATGTTTACTCTAGTCATTTTTTGCATTTTCTGCTATAATTCAAAAACGGTAGTACTTACAGTAAAATTAGTCAGAATGAAAATAAAAGCTATTAATGTTTCGCATAACTTTTATTTAAAAATATTTATCAGAAAATGTACTGGTTACAAAAGAATAAGCTTTTTCAATATTCTGCTATAATTAAAAAACGGTAGTACTTACAGCAAAATTTGTCAGAATAAAAATAAAAGATATTCATATTTCGCCTAACTTTTACTTGAAAATATTTTTCAGAAAAGGTACTGGCTTCAAAATAAGAGTTATTTTCAATATTCAGCTTTAACTCAAATCTGGTAGTACAAAAACGGTAGTACCAATGATTACACAATATAACAGATTGACCATTTAAATGGCGGTATTCGTGTCAAGAAAAATGTAACAATAGATGTCGCTACGAGTATAAATTTAATCTAGCTGGTTTTTGCCTATGCTAAATTTTCGTTCAACTAGTTCACTGTGCGGACGGAAGACATGTTGCGGTTCGGGGAAAGAAAGGATATAGTAAACAATTTACATACATTTTTTTATCAGCAAGACAGTAGCCGATACCAATTTTAATAATTTCTGATCAGCGAGCGTAGATAGAAATGGCGCTTTTATAAGCTTAAAATATTACGCAGCAGTTTTGTATTTTATTAAATACAAAAAATTTATTATTTTGGTAATAAAATATGATATTCTTCAATTTTTAAATATATCAGTAAATTAATATTAAATGATATTTTTACAAATATATTCGAAAAAAATAAATTATTTAAAAATAAAAAATGATAAAAAATTACAAATATTCGGTATTTAATATGATTTAACAATTGCAATTAAGACAGAAAATTAAAACTTACTATTTATGTTGTATTATTCTTAATTTTGGACATATTTTGTTGCTCGGCGTATTTATCTTACTGTTTACTTTCTTATACGCAGTATAAGTAAGTATTGTAATCATGAAAATTTTCGATCTCGAGATTTCAACGGAAATATACGTTTTGACCTTCCCTGAATCGATTCCAACTATTTTTGGAATGACGTCCGTCTGTATGTGTGTGTGTGTGTGTGTGTGTGTGTGTGTGTGTGTGTGTGTGTGTGTGTGTGTGAGTGTGAGTGTGAGTGTGAGTGTGAGTGTGAGTGTGAGTGTGAGTGTGAGTGTGAGTGTGAGTGTGAGTGTGAGTGTGAGTGTGAGTGTGAGTGTGAGTGTGAGTGTGAGTGTGAGTGTGAGTGTGAGTGTGAGTGTGAGTGTGAGTGTGAGTGTGAGTGTGAGTGTGAGTGTGAGTGTGAGTGTGAGTGTGAGTGTGAGTGTGAGTGTGAGTGTGAGTGTGAGTGTGAGTGTGAGTGTGAGTGTGAGTGTGAGTGTGAGTGTGAGTGTGAGTGTGAGTGTGAGTGTGAGTGTGAGTGTGAGTGTGAGTGTGAGTGTGAGTGTGAGTGTGAGTGTGAGTGTGAGTGTGAGTGTGAGTGTGAGTGTGAGTGTGAGTGTGAGTGTGAGTGTGAGTGTGAGTGTGAGTGTGAGTGTGAGTGTGAGTGTGAGTGTGAGTGTGAGTGTGAGTGTGAGTGTGAGTGTGAGTGTGAGTGTGAGTGTGAGTGTGAGTGTGAGTGTGAGTGTGAGTGTGAGTGTGAGTGTGAGTGTGAGTGTGAGTGTGAGTGTGAGTGTGAGTGTGAGTGTGAGTGTGAATGTGAGTGTGAGTGTGAGTGTGAGTGTGAGTGTGAGTGCGAGTGCGAGTGCGAGTGCGAGTGCGAGTGCGAGTGCGAGTGCGAGTGCGAGTGCGAGTGCGAGTGCGAGTGCGAGTGCGAGTGCGAGTGCGAGTGTGAGTGTGAGTGTGAGTGTGAGTGTGAGTGTGAGTGTGAGTGTGAGTGTGAGTGTGAATGTGAATGTGAATGTGAGTGTGAGTGTGAGTGTGAGTGTGAGTGTGAGTGTGAGTGCGAGTGCGAGTGCGAGTGCGAGTGTGAGTGTGAGTGCGAGTGCGAGTGCGAGTGTGAGTGTGAGTGTGAGTGAGAGTGAGAGTGAGAGTGAGTGTGTGTGTGTGTGTGTGTGTGTGTGTGTGTGTGTGTGTGTGTGTGTGTCTGCATGTGTGTGTGTATGTTCTCTACAGCCTAAATGGTTGAAGCTAAAATTATGAAATTTTAAACTTAAGATTTGCATATGGGGTGTGCACCTCCTATTTTTGAAAAAAATATATAAACCGGAAGTGCCTGTTTACTCATTTTTGGCAGTTTCTGCAGTTACTCAAAAATGGTTAGAGTTACAGAAAAATTTTATGAACAAAGATTAAAGGTATTCATATTTTGCACAACTTTTGTTTGAATTTTTTTTCCAAAAAGTGTAGTGGCTTCAAAATAAATTTCTGCCTTTTATATATATTTTTACATAAATCGTATCATCTGCGCCTATCAATTGTTTAACAAAATAGACGTAAATAATTTGAAGTTGTCATTTAATATATATTCTAAGAAATATATTTAGTGTAAAAGCGATCTAAAGGTTAGAACAAATATTATAAATTTGAAAAATAATGAAACTACGAAGTGGTTTAACCCATATGCGTATAAGAAAGTTCGGTGCATGACACTGCAGACATTTTTACAACATATATCTTTACACTTTTTAAATATTTTGCATGTTATTAATTTATTAATAATAAATATTTTATGCAGACTGCATTTTTCATCTTCAAACCAATTTGTATGAGAAATTTATCTATTTATTCTTCCAAATAATTTAAGTTTTAAATTTCTTTTATAATAAATTTTTTCGAAATATTTTTCAAAAGATATTAAGCATAAATCTATAATTCTTTTAAAGCCATCAGAAGGAGAAATAAGCCCGGTGTTAGGATCAGCCACATAAATGTTTTCGTACGTTTTGTATAATATTAGTAGCTGTTGTTTATTATTTAGTAAGATGTTTCCTTTCAAATAATGTTCACATGTGGTGCAATTAAATTCTTCTAAACATGTTTTTACTAAATAACTCGCGAAATAAGTCACTGAACAATCTTCTAATGTAATTATCGATTCTGATATTGTTTCTGATATGGAAGTAATACCAAACATTGCCCATACCATTTAATATAACAATAATACGTACATACATACATATATATTTAATGCTTATTCCTATCAAATGAGGTGGCAAACACTTTACCTTCATTCGCATTCTTACGCTATGATTATTTAGTGCCATTGCATATACTTATATTGAAAATCGTTAAAAATTTGAAAAAAGAAGACGAATGGTTGTTTTATTTTTAATAAATTATGTTTATTTAATTTAATATGTATCTCGATGAAAATGAATGTAAATGGTTTCCTGCTACCCCATATAATGGGATTGCGCATGATGTTATGTATATATGTATGTAATATTTCCTCAAGTTTTTGATATCTCAACCGAAAAAATGATGTTAAGACAAAGACAAAATAAATTGAGATAGACAATAATTTACTTTTCGATTGATATATATATATATATATTGAATTTTCTCATTAATGTAAAGAAACTGAAAATCTGTTTAAAAACCTTTGATCTCCCATTAAATATCCAATTGAAGATACAATACAAACTATTACAGGGAGAAGTCCTGGCCATTAAATATTCATGTAACGAGCCTGTGGATCTCCGAGTAATATTCAAAAATTCGAACACTTGGTGGATAATATAGATAACTAACTATTGATTGATACTAGCGACGTCTAGCGCTTGGCGACAAACTAGAGGTGACAAGTGTTGGCCTCTGGTGGAAGGCGACTTTCGAAGCGCTGTTAAAAATTATACAGGATTGGTCAATCTGTTATATTGTGTAATCATTGGTAGTACTTACAGTATAATTAGTAAAAATACTGGTTAAAAAATAATAAGTTATTTTCAATATTACATTTAATACTTCTCACGCCTCCTGCATTGACTTCACGCTGTATATATATATAAACGGGTATGCGGATAGTTTGCCGCTGAACCTCAGACGTATAAGAAATAAAAATTATAAGAAAGTTCAGTAACAGACAACTCAGCTTTTTTTCTTAGAATATGCCTGTCTACGCGTAGATAAACAGGGATTTCGTTTGGTATCTTTTTCACCTTTTGCCATAATTTATATATGTATGCGTTGGTATGACAAACAAAACAATAACACAAATTACACGATATATGAAAAAAATTCTTTATTCAATATTCTAACAAAAATCAATTGTCGTTTGCCCATGAATACTCAATAGGAAATAAAACATTCGCATATTTGGATCAGATTTGTTTTAATATTCATACAATGTAACATATAGCTTTGTGTAATTACATTTATATTAAATATATTTTTCCCGCCAAAACGGTAACAATGATTATCACTTTTTCCATTTCGACAAAGGATATATAATCGTATTATTGGAAGTTGGAATAAAATTATTTAGACCGAATAGATAATTTTAGAGGGTTAAATAAAACATTATTAGAATTTGAAATAATATTGTGAAGATCGCTTCCATAATTTTAGAAATATAACAAAGTATTCCAATCTATAAAATAGTATTGCAAAAATGAAAAATAATTTCTGCCGTTAATCACCAAAGATTTTCTAATAATAGTATGTATTATTGTTTCGAACAAATTGCGACAGTAGAGACATCTATCCATCATAATTCTAATTAAAAACACCTGCTCGTATATTCGAAATAAAACAATAGTTAGGAACGGTAATGCATTTTTTTTAAACGTATGCATGGTTTAATTGTTGAACTACACTGCTCCTTGAAGTTCTTCGTAAAAATGTTACTTATGTAAGCGTAACAATGCGGTAAAAATAGTATCAATTTGTGAATATTTAGTATTTATTTAAATTAGCATAATTAAACGTACATTAGATTTAAGCACGGACCCGTGTAGAGACATCCTTTGTGAACATAATCATATTTTTTCAAGTATGATAAAGTAATGTGTATTAGCTTCAGAACGAATATGCCAACCACCGTTTTTCCTACTTTTATCACTACAAGTATCGCGCCTTAATTAATTTTGAAATGATTTAGTTTCTATAAAACAAGGTAATATAATTTTTAAAATTTATTCCACTTCGGTGCCATCAATGTATTGCATGGTTTTAAAACTATTCCCGCCTCCTTATTTATTTAGCTATTTTTGAAATAGTAATTTTATATAAAATTCAAATATTAATGAAAAACTTAAATTATATAAAATTCAATAATAATAATGCATGATAAGAATGAAAATTGCAAAATATTTGATTTATAACGAGAAAATGCACATTTTACATTTGCCTTAAAAATTGGAAAATATTACACCGACAACAACCATAGACGAATTCGTCAACACAAAAACTTTGAACTATCACAGCTGTGCGAGACTCAAAGGAATATTAACGCACTTTAGCATGCGTTCTTACTGCACCTTGAAGATTTTTTAGAAGGGAGTACAAAGCCGTTTTCACTGCTCTTACCCGAGATACAGAGAAATTAAAAAATCGATATGACGATATCGTCTATGGTTGTCGATGCAGGGTTAACTTATGCAGACCTAATCAATTTATTTGTATGTCAACTTATATTTTGAGGTTTTTTTTTGTATTCCGTATTATATTAGGTGTACAGATAAGTTTCCGCCGTTTTTATTATCAAAAATTGGGCATCTATTGTAAAAGAACGGAACCTACTGTTATATTCGAAGTAAGTCCATGTTCTTTCGTTTGGTGCGAATCTAGATCCAATAATGCTTTCAATTCCGCGTATACTTCGTACACTTTCGGCCTTCCGCTACGTTCTTTGTCTTCGATGTCAAATTCACCGTTCTCAAACTTTTGATACTACGCACGATGATCCGATTTATGTAAAAATATATATAATAAGCAGAAATTTATTTTGAAACCTGTACTCTTTTTGGAAAAAGAATTCAAACAAAAGGTGTGCTAAATATAAATACCATTAATTTTTGTTCATGCAAACGGGCACTTCTACTTTGAATATTTTTTTCAAAAATAGGAGGTGCATTCCCCAGTCATGGAAATCTTGAGTTTAAGGTTTCATGAATTTAGCTTCAACCGTTTAGATTGTAGCGAACATACACACAGGCACACACACACACACACACACACACACACACCCACACCCAGACACACCCACACACACAGACAGACCCACACACACACAGACAGAATTCCTTCCAAAAATAAATGGAATCGATTCTGGGAAGGTTCCGTTAAAATCTCGAGATAAAAATTTTTCATGATTACAATACTTACTTATACTGCATATAAGAAAGTAAAAATAATGTGTATGATACTTGTGTAAATTTTTATATATAAATTGTGTTCGGCGCATGCCAGTATTATCGACTTATTGCAGTGCTGCACTTTGTTTTATATTTTCAAAATTTATAGGATTTGACCGATCTCTGATATTACATCATTTTTATATTATAATAATAATGGAATATAACGAGAATAACGAGGAAGATATCTTACCTTTATTGACCAGCGTAACAATAATCTAATTATAGCTGATGAAACTGAAACGGGTTTAGGACATTGCAGATATTTTTAAATGCAGTATCAACCAATTAAAAAAATTTAGGGGCATAAAGCTGAGTAGATAATTTAGAATAACTTTTACTTCACAGTTTCTTTATTTAAATGTTATAATATACGACTGGTTCCGACTTTTTATAAATTCATCATCAGATGTACGTTAATTACTTTTACAAGCACTTCCGGTTTGAATTTTTTTCTCAAAAATAGATGCACTTTGCAAGGCATATATAAATCTTAAATTTTCTTTAATTTTACTATTGGCGCACACATATACGGACACGCAGACCCACACGTACATGCACACGCACACTCTCTCTCTCACACACATACACAGATGGATTTCAAAGAGGTATATTTCCGTTAAAATCTCGAGATCGACATTTTTCATGATTACAATACTTTCTTATAAGCAGTATAATTTAGTTGTTATGGTTGCATAAGAGTAATGCTCCAATTTTATGAATTCGTCCAAAATGGTCTTGAAACGGATAAGAGATTTGCTACAAATTTATAAATTCGTCCATAAATGTCGTAAATCGGATAAAAGATTGCGAAGTCATATAATGCATAAGTAAATATTATTCCTGATTTCATTACGATAACTCATAGGTTGTTCAGTGACTTCTGCGATGGATTGCCCACAAGTATTTGCTATGGTTGCATAAGAGAAATGCTCCAATTTTATGAATTCGTCCAAAAATGTTGTGAATCGGATAAGAGATTGCGAAGTCATACTGTGAAAATTAACCAAAGCACAGAGAACATGATCTCTATCGGCAATATAACAATAATTGACGATCATACGAATAGTCTTACTTATGAAAATGATGAACAAAATTGTAATACACAAAGTTTGCAATGTCCATTAACTGAAGGAGAAATTAAAAATGAACTTGAGCAAGAAATGGATTTTATAGAGCATAAAATTGATGTTAAAGCCGACCCCAACACCTGTAGTGAAACTGTGGAAAGAATAAATTCAACGGAAGAAAATACAGGT
Organism: Nebria salina; assembly: GCA_944039245.1. NCBI lineage: Eukaryota > Metazoa > Arthropoda > Insecta > Coleoptera > Carabidae > Nebria > Nebria salina. The sequence goes on from OX063287.1 coordinate 19,137, forward strand.
GTTGCAAATCTCTACAAAAGTTTGTCACCCCTAAAATGGCATTCAAAAGAGCAGGATGGGCAAGATAATGATAAACAATTCGAGATGGAAATACTTCCTGTCAAACGCATCCATACCAAGGAGCAATCCTTCTTATGCTCGGTGTGTAACCAAGAATTTGCCGAGAAGAAAAACCTAACTAACCATATTCGAACCCACACCGTGAAAAAACCCAACAATTATAGAATTTGCACACGTTCCTCTGGTGTAAATATTACCATGACTACCCACATGTGCATTCAGAATGAAGAGAAACCCTTCGCATGTATAGTTTGCAATCGTAAATTTGCACAGAAGAATAACCTAAATGTACATTCTAGAATCCACTCCGGCGTAAAATCATACAAATGCACAATTTGCGAACGTTCATTTAGTCAGCAGAACAGTTTGACCTCTCACATGCGTATTCATACACTTGAGAAACCCTTCACTTGTTCAGTATGCAACCACGAATTTGCACAGAAGAGTAACCTAACTAAATATGTTCGAACCCACACCGGCGAGAAACCATACAAATGTACCAACGTTCATTTAGTATAAAGGACAATTTGACCACTCACATGCGTATCCATACACTTGAGAAACCCTTCACTTGTTCAGTATGCAACCACGAATTTGCACAGAAGTGTAACATAACTAAACATGTTCGAACCCACACCGGCGAGAAACCATACAAATGTACAATTTTCCAACGTTCATTTAGTATAAAGGACAATTTGACCACTCACATGCGTATCCATACACTTGAGAAACCCTTCACTTGTTCAGTATGCAACCACGAATTTGCACAGAAGAGTAACCTAACTAAACATGTTCGAACCCACACCGGCGAGAAGTCTTACAAATGCACAATTTGCCAACGTTCATTTAGTCAGAAGACCAGTTTGACCTCTCACATGCGTATTCGCACACATGAGAAACCCTTCACTTGTTCAGTGTGCAACCAAGAATTTGCACAGAAGAGTAACCTTACTACACATATTCGAACCCACACCGGCGAGAGACCATACAAATGTACAATTTGCAAACGATCATTTAATCAGAAGATCCATTTGAACACTCACATGCGTATCCATACACTTGAGAAACCCTTCACTTGTTCAGTATGCAACCACGAATTTGCACAGAAGAGTACCCTAACTAAACATGTTCGAACCCACACCGGCGAGAAACCATACAAATGTACAATTTGCCAACGTTCATTTAATCAGATGGGCAGTTTGACCACTCACATGCGTATCCATACACATGATAAACCCTTCACTTATTCGGTGCACAACCAAGAAGTTGCATAGAAGAGTAACCTAACTAGCCATATTCGAAGTCACACCGGAGAGAAACCACACAAATGTGCAATTTGCAAACGATCATTTAGTCGGATGACCAGTTTTACCACTCACATGCGTATTCATAGACCTGCCAAACCCTTCTCTTGTGCAGTGTGCAACCTAAAATTTGCACTGAAGATTAGCTTAACTTCACATATTCGAATCCACACCTGAGAAAACCTGATCAATGTACAGTTTATAATGTAATTTTGAACGTAATTACTTATTAAATATTTAACACTCTTAGTGATCTTTAATTTCCAAACATTTACCTATACAAATTCCTTTTTTACGCTTATAAGCAAATACCAATTAAAGACAACTGCAGGTGATACCAATAAAAGTCCTGCCAAATTTATTTTGCGACTTCCAGAAAAGACCTTTATACATCTACATGCCACAATAAATCTTCAACGAAGAAAAATATACATTTTTTATACCATTAACTATCCCAGTAGCACCAAATACCAAATTAATATAAAATAAATATTGCATATATTATATCTTGGCTCAATATGACATGTCTAAATCACATAGTTGCGCAAGCACTAAAACGAAACATTATCGGGCTGCTTCTATAATTTCTTGCAGGTCCTTTGGCAATAACACAAAAACGGTTGCACTTGAAATAATTTAAAATTTGGCACTTGATATCTAAAGTAGGAAATATATTTAATGAAAAAGGTTAATAAAATATTATTATTAGCTAAAATAATAGAAAAATGCTACATATGGATTGCAGATAGGTTTTTAGTCTATTTTATAAATTATATTTTCTTGATTTATTCAAAAGTAGCATTTAAATATCCCTTTCATCTGAACATAATACTTATAAAAAATTTCAATGCATGTCATAGCGATTCATTTGAATAACGTACGCTATTTTGCGCAACTAGTTCTGTCGCGTCTTACGTCGCAAGTATAGTCGGGGTAGGGTAAGGGTTATACTTACCTGAATTATGATGGTTGCTGCTAACTTCGGCATATTCTGGCACTTCGTGGTCTCGCGAATTAATAAACAACACGTGATTACTAAATTAGTATATTTGATTTAAAATAATAATCGAACAAATAATCTAAGTAACACTAGTTAAAAACGAACAAAGTATAATTATTATAATCAAGGTAATGATTAATATAAACTGATGGTCTACAGTGCCAAACCGGGAGTGACAGTATCAGTAACCCGACGGTCCCTACTTGGCTCGGATTTTAGGTTAGTTTCGCCTAAGTTAATAATATCGCAACATTTGACAATGTATGATTATGCATAAAAAGTAATTCGAATCGCCGATAGCAGTGATTTGACATTATGGTAGTCGCCGATTCCCCAATATGATAGATCACTCTGATCTATCAAATTTAACAATCCCGGTTGTTACAGCATACACGCACACAGATGCACAATATTCCAAAAATAGTCGGAAACGATTAAGGGAAGGTCAAAACGTATATTTCTGTTAAAATATCGGGATCGAAATCTTTCGTGACCACACATAATTATACTTATACTGCGTATAAGAAAGTAAAAATCGCTTAAAAAGTGATAACATACTTGACCTACATAATAAATGTAACTAATAATTACAATGTTTTTAGCGTGATCATATCATATCATGCAGAGGCGACAGAAAAGCCACCTAGAAAATTCCCAACCTGACTTGCAGATTCAACAGAAAAGAACCCAGCTAGCAAATTCCTGACAAGAAGACTATTACTTGTCACCGACATTGACTTTATTGTCTTATAAATTCTAACGATCTAACCAAAATGCGTATAAGAAAGCGACAGTCATGCCACATGCTATCATATGTAACGCAGCACCGAGAAGAGTCATCAACTACTGGTGGTCAAATATATAATGTAGTATACGTGAGAAGTATTGAGGTAATATAAAATAACTAATTTTTTTTCTGTAACATAAATATATTTTCTAATAAAAGTTATGCCAAATATTAATCTCTTTTATTTCCATTCCAACTAATTTTTCTGCAATTTAGCAGAAAATGCAAAAAATGACTAGATAAAACATGCATTTCTGGTTGGAATATTCCTTTCAAAAATAGGAGGTTTTCCTTTCAAATTTCTTTTATAAATTCCAACAATCTAATGTAAATGCGTATAAGAAAATTCAGCAACAAACATGCCGCATGTCAGTCGATGTAGCGCCTCAACGCGGCGAGTACTTCTAATATTGACGGAGAACATGTATCTACATACGTATATATATTTACGTTTATATATATGTATATAGACGTGAGAGGTATTGCTTGTAATATTGAAAATAACGCATATATTTGTTACCAGTACCTTTTCTGAAAAGTCTTTCATATAAAAGTTATGCGAAATATATTAATCTCTTATATTTTCATTCTCACTAATTTTGCTGTAGGTACTACCGATTTTGAGTTATAACAGAAAGTGCAAAAATTGACTAGAGTAAACATGAACTTCCGGTTGGAATATTCCTCTCAAAAATAGGTTTTCTTGCCAGTCATATACAGATTTAAAGTTTGAAGTTTCATAATTTTATCTTCTACCGTTTAGGCTGTAGAGCGCACACATACATTGTAACGATGTGTAAGGGCAGAGACCATAGAAATGTTTCCGCTCCCTTTTGCACAGCTGCATTGGTCAGAAAATTCCGGTTTAAACCAACTTTTGGACAAAGTTTAGGCTGGTATGCCCGCCGTCTTTCCGTAAAACCCCCGCAAGCGGATATATAAACAGCGTAAAAATTCCGTCACGTCATTCGAACCAGAGTTGTGTCCTGGTAAGAATCAATTAGACTAAACAGTCGGCAGTTGTGTCGTCGACTGAACTCTCTAACCGTAGTCAAACTAGGTGTTTGGCGGGCAGTTGTGTCGTCAGTCAAATACCATAGTTTTACCACAGAAACCCCAGTCTACTTGCTGTTGTGTCGTCGGTCGGTTGATCTGGTGGTTGCCCGAAGCGCTACTTCACTGGCGGGCAGTTGTGTCGTCGGCCCAGTGTCATATATCGATTACAATGGGTGCCTATGCATCGCTTGAAAATTCAAATCAAGAAAATTCAAATACGATAAAACTCAACACTAGAATGTCATATCACTTGAAATTGCAATTCGTTGAAAGCGCATACGCAAGAAAATTCAAAGTCAGAAAAATGCATCACTAGAAAATGTTCATTCATCGCATGAAAACTCAGCACCAGAAAATTCAACACAAGAAAGTGCAAATCTGGAATTTACGTACCGCGTGCCGTCACTAGATGGCAGTTGCTCAATACTGTAGCTACCATATCCACAGATATTAATCTATGTTATATGAGCGACATGTAGAGTAGATATTACATCGCGCTTGGTTAATTTCCAGAATATTTTACTTACGATACGAATTTTGGCTATATTGTTATTAGTTACAATATGAGAGAGCTTAAAACAATTTTGATTTGATATAAAATATGTGTATCCTCGAAAGGGGGTCAGAAAAACTTTAGAAGAAATAATCCGACAAAGAATTAAAACGGTTACAGCAGTAAAATACGTATCTAGTTCTGTTAGTACTTTGCAGAACGGGAAGTATCATGGATTAATCACTGGAAAAAATTAACAGTTTGATTTTTTATTGTAATTATTTTTATATTTCTAAAAACTTATTTTTAAATAAATACATACATATAACAGTAGAGTCCGGATCAAGTTACAAAAAAGAACGGAATATAGATGAGGAAATAAGCAATAAAAATGAATAAAATAGGTAAATAAGATAGGCATTTATAAGTCAAATTAGGCTTATAAATAAAATACGGTTTGTTCGAAATAAATTTTAAATATTTGGAAAACTACACAAAAAATGGTATTTTGTTATTTAAAATTTAAAAAGCATATTTGAATTATAAAGGTAATTTAATATAATTAACATTATCAGTAAAAATATTGTACAAATTACGTCTTACTTAATATAAGTTTACAACACAAATAAGAAAATAAAACTAAGTATATAATTACAAGTACATATTAATAATTAAATAATAATAAATTTCATGACCTGATCAGTTTCTTATAAATAATTAAATATATGTATGTAACATCTTTTTGACTGCATCTTAAAATCAGTGGTTAATTCTTTCATGACTAACATTTTGTCCTGATTTTCGGTTTATAAAATTATCTCTAATTATTTCTTATAACCATATGGAATGTTAAAAAAATCTGAAATAATTGAAAGTTGAGTATTATACAATGATTAGACGAAAGAGCAAATATTTCCTTATCTGCAATAAAATTATCGATAGCAAAATACTGATATTAGCCAAGTAGCTCAATGAGCTAACTCCATGTTCACCAGCACATCCTTAAATCGGGAAATTCTCTTAAATTAAACCATTAACGTAATTCCTCACGTAATTTAAAACAAAATACCGAGTTGCAGGTTTCTCGTCAGTATCTTTCCTACAACAATATTTGCTACATATCGGCTGAAAACATCTGATAGTTTCATCGATAACTAAATCCCATATCATCTCGAATTTGCTAAATGTCCTATTTAAAAATATGTTATTAGATTTTCCTAAAATTTTTAATAACATAGCTAAAACTTATATTATCGAAGCTTTTGCTCAAATATTTTTTGCGTCACTTAGCATATTTTATCTTAAAAACCTCTTGAATTCTTTACATTATAGTATTTTCCATGGAATACAAGCAGCCAAAAAACCTATGTGAACGTATTTCCTTAACTATTCTGCAAATAATAATAAATATTATAAAAGTAAATTAGTAGTGTTCTGTAAAGGATAATAAAAATTATATAAAACATTTTAGACATTTTTGAAATCTAGTGAAATACATTTCTATTCGATAAAACTCCATTAAAAAAAACTTATATAAGAAAAAGGAATAAGCAGATTGCCAACAATGTGGACCCTTCAATGAAAAAACAATTGACTAATATATTCGATTAACGATTAAGAAAACGTCATTTCGGCAAACAGGACATCTATTTAGGAAATAAGGCTTGCTTTGAACGGCACATTCAGTGCAAAGGCATAAATGCCCGCATGGAACCATCGCGTGTGTTGGTGTCGCATATATACATATCACGCATGAATTTTTTGCTCCCTACAATCGTAAATGATTTTTAAGTAAATTTAAATATATATATATATATATATATATATATATATTTTCGCTTGCCTGTTGATTTGGATTTTCCGCACCCATATGAATCTATTAGAAACATTTGCAAATAATTTATTTTTGTTACTTAATATGACCATCAGAATTCTAAGCTTACATTTTGTTGCTCAGCATTTACAGCTGGTACCTGGTGCTGGTTCTCAATTTCCTAACAAAAATTTTAGTTTGTTTAATTCATAAATCTATTGTTAATAGCTTACTTCCTGTTGGTCTTCATTTTCGTTATTTGCAGGAATCTAAAAGAAATAAATTTTATATAATTTTTGCCCAGATATGAGATTGAATTATTTGCCCAAATATGAGATTGAATTATCAATCTTTGCACGTCAGTAAATTTAAAGTAATTTTAAACCATCAGAATTCTTAGCTTACATTTTGTTGCTCGACATTTACAGCTGGTACCTGCTGCTGGTTTTCTATTTCCTAACAAAAAATTTACAGTTTGTTTAATTCATTAATTTATTGTTATTAGCTTACTTCTTGTTGGTCTTCATTTTCGATATTTGCAAGAATCTATCAGAAATAATTTTTATATAATTTTTGCCCAGATATGAGATTGAACTATCAATCTTTGCTCATCAGTAAAATTATATACTCTATTCAAGTTAAGAAAATAGTAGATGGCAGTGCGAATGCAGCCCGATTTACACTCAAACATTCTATAAAGGGTGTTAAACTTACCTATAGACGAATAAAAATTATCAAAATAAAAAAGAAACACACGTTGTTCTACTATTTTAAGATTAAAAACACTTGCAATGCCAATCTCTGCAAAATACCAAACGGAAATGAAATCGCGGATCTCTTCAATGTCCGCTAATGTAAATCCGCCTCTCGTCTAGACCAATCAGATTCAAGGATATCATCGTCCTATCTTACTCAACGCTCTTTTCTTAACGTGAATAGACTATAGTAATTTTAAATTTAACTTGCCTCAGGTAATTCTTCACTATCATCAGGATCATCAATTGCATCGCCCAAATGTAAATGTAGCTGTAAAGAGACATCTCGTAAAAATAACATTTATATAAGTTAGTTAAAAATCATTACTTGATTCAACCCCTCTTCCACAGTATCGACCGCATGTCCTACTATTTCCAAAAAATGAAAATTAGTCAAATCGTTATTTTGCAATCTTAATTGCGCATCTCTTATGCGGACATCATTCATTAAATATCGTCCACCTATTGGGCGAGAGATTCTTACGCCATTCTGTATTTTTTTCAAATCCATGAATGCGTGAAGGTTAATGTTTATCAGTTTGTCTGAAATAAAGATACTCTTACTTGAGCGCCATTGCCAAATATAAAAATATCGGTGAACAAGATAGCTAAAAACTATAGGCACTGAGAAATATAATATATTTAAATAAAATCAGCAAAATGGATGCAAGTCTTTGCGTCTACAATGTGCACTTGTGTATTTTTGTTGTATGATCGTTAATATGGGGTTTAGCAATTCAGACATTAAAAATGTGTGACTGCTGTGAAATTTGTAATCAAGCAAGAAGGAATAATAAATTATTTATAAAATAAATTATACCAATAAATTGGAATAAATTTGGATGCAGGCCCATTTTCAACAATAATTGTTTATTGAATGACTCTACATTGTTGTTGGTTCTTCGTGGACATCCATATACACTTAATCGCTCTGGCCCCACCAATCGCAGCCAGTATCTGATTAAATGAGATATTCATGTAGTATCGGTAACTGTTGACGGAATTTCGAACATTAAAATACCTTCGCATATATTGAAATATATTTTCGAATCCAATATTCGTAGTCAGCGCCCAAGTTTCTACTGATATCAGCCTATCTTCAATATTTGCTGCCGGCAACAACGGCAAGGCCATAAGCATTTTTATGCATTTTTTTGACACAGCATCATTTCTTATGTTTTGCAAGTGTCCGGTGCGAGCAGCTTTCTTCCATACAGCCTGTACATTTTGGGTGGATAATTTAAATATTAAATGATGACCACCAATCATATTAAACGTAAATATACTCTACAGTACCCAATTAATTTATTTATGTACATATGAAATATTTGAATATAACATACATATCATCTCGCCTAATCCCATCAAATTAGGTGGCAGAAAACCCTATATATATTTTGTGTTTAATATTTTATGAAAATACTCTTACCGTGGCATAGTGAAAAAAGCACCCTACAATTCTCGCATTTGGATAGCAAACAACTAATGCCTGTCTCATGGCCTGCTCATAGTCTGTCATAATTATGTCTGGTTCTAATGTTGGCGTCAGAAGTTTAAACTGTTTGAATGCAGCCAAATATGAATTTGTGCGTCTATTTGTCATCAGGCAATATGCAATGGGAATCGTATAAATAATTATATATTAAAAATAAACATTATTTATTTTATAACACCAAAAGCTCTGACAGTAATGACGAAAGTAATCACGAGTATCATAAAAGTAACAGTGGCCCTATGCGGTTGGGGTTGACAGGGATGTATTTAGAATTATTATAAAATTACATCTTACGCATATTCTCAAAATAACATTTTGTTTTGCTAATGTATCACACTGCTCTTTACAAATTATAAGAACAGGGTAAACGATCTTAAAGCAGAACCACTTAGGTAGTAATAGAAACTTGCCTTTAATATTATTTTGAAAAATAATAATATAATTAAAAACAAAAATTAAAAAAAAACACATAAATAATAATATTTTTAAATATGTAACCAAATCAAGCTAGTTGCGTACCGACCTAGTTCAGTTTTGCTGAGCTAGGTAATTCGCGATTAGCAAATGCAACTAGCTACGTCATATCTAGCAACAGTTGCATAAAATTGTGCGATGTCATTTAACGAAATGTTGCTAGGTCGGGATTTGTTTACAATATCGGACATTTGAATTTAGGTCAAAATTGAGTATAAAACCGCGATGTCGCTTGACATCGAGGTCTCAGTTCAGATTGCGATTAGCGAGTAGTATTTTGTCAGTAAGTAACGTAAGCTTTATTCAGTATATTTTTTGTAAATCCATTTTCGTTGTCATATTTGTTATATTTTTATTGTTTGAATTAAATTCTTATTTATTATTTGCATCAATTTAATTCTCTCACGAGCTAATCCTAGTCTGGACATTTAAGTGTGTATTAGAAGAGCTCACCTAAAACCAACCACCAGGTGAGTATAGAAGAAGCATCGCTACACGCATATAGTTAAGAGGGAGCCAAACGCGTGCACGTTCTCATAAGACGCGCGTTTGTTACAAATAGCAGTATGATACATTAGCAAAACAAAATGTTATTTTGAAAATATATGTAAAAGACAATTTAAAAAAATATTAAGTACATCCCTGACAACCCCACTCTTAAAAGGAATGTTTGATTTTTTAAACCAGCGCGACCGATCCCGGGCTAAATAAAATGTTGGAGCGTTGTGAAATATATTCATAGTTTCAATGCTCTTTTACATTAAAACTGATAGCTGAGTTAAATTCTTTTAGTACATAAATTTAATGTATATTATTAATTGTAGCAGAGAAATGATTAAAGATCTCATAAAATTTTATTTATATACCTTATTCTGTACCACATAATGTATAGTAAGCAGTTGATGGATGGCTGGAGAGATTGGTACCACTTTAAACGTGCCATCTATGTGGATTTCATTAATACCACCCACTACGGTATCGAGCAAGTATTGCATTGCAAACAACACGGATACGTCTTCACCATGGTGGATAATATTTCTGAAGAAAGGTTCACGCACTTCTATCTCTTGCCCATCAGTGGTATATTTCAAAATGCACATGAACCTGTCAGCCCAGTCGTCATTACGCAATATTTCTACTAATGATGGTAAATCATTGGGCATTGCTGGATTATTCCGGCGCCTCGCGGAGCGCATAGCGCTCATAGCAGATGGCCAAGCGTAAATCATCGCGCTTTCTGGATCGCTAAACAAAATATGAAAGAATTGATAAGTTCAATAAAAATTTATCTGACATAATACCGAACAGATTCTTCATCATATATTATGCGTAGATTCACATTCTCAGCAATAGCTCTTTGTAAAAATCTTGTTTTAAAATTCGACAAATTATTTACTGGGCACGTATTACGGTTATTGTGCCATTTCCATCTATTTTTGCTGTTCCTTTACAGAACCGTGTTGTCTTGTATTCACAATAAAAATACCTTAAATAAAAGATTATTTTACTGGCAACATAATTAATAGCCATATTTAAACAAAATTGTTACCAAAAAGTGATATCGAATTTTGTCATTTATCAGTCACAGAAATTTATTATTCAGGTTTTAGATAACTTATAATTGCGTATTTTCAGAACAATTTTCAAACTAATCGATATATTAACAATACCTTACTTATTTTAAGATTGAATTTATTTATTTTTTTATTATTATATAGCGGATCAACTACCAGGGTCATTACCGCAAGATTGATTTTAATAACTATGAATATTGAAGCAAAAAATGAATCGTTTTTGAAAATTGCCCTACTTTTTAAATATTTTTTTTTAACTCATTATTCATATTTGAAATAAAAGTTTGTTCTAACTATCATTTAAAACAATATTGATTAAAAAAAAAAAATTGCATAAATATTTATGTATGACCAAAATTATTGAATAATTTAATTATGTTAATATTATATCTTAAGTATAATATATTTTACTATGGTTAAAATCATAATTTAAAATTATGGTATTTTCTACTAGCATTAACATTAAAATCAATATAGATTCAGCAATAAAAAAACTTAAAATATGAGATAATTAGATAGGACTGAAATAATAGCAGAATTAAATGATGTGATTTTTGTCATATACGGTATTTTGACTGATACATTTTTTTTTAATTGGTGACATTTTATTTACAATCTGTTACAATATAACAAAAAGTAAACGTTCGAATATATATAAAACAGAGCATTGCGAAGGCGGTGTCCAGTGACACTACCTTCTTGTATAAGTATATACCTACATGGGTATATGGTATGTATGTACATTCATCATGTAAATCTGTATGGTAGGTCCAATGCGGTGTGACGTGTAATCTTCATGTTTCCAGGCTGTTGTCCAGTAAGTTCATTGCGGTGTGGTTGGGATGTTTCTCTAGGCGTTGCATGTACTTTTTACTGAAATTTTTTATTTCTTGTTTCACATTTTCCATTTTCAGATCATTATATATGGTGTTATTTCTAACGTACCATGCTGCGTTTGTATAGTTCTTAGTGTCTTTGCTTCGAATCTTTGTATAATCTCTATATTAGAGTTACTTGCGGTACCCCAAAGTTGGATACCGTATGTCCATATAGGTTTTAACATGGTCTTGTATAATAAGAGTTTATTTTCAGTGGATAATTTAGATTTTTTACCTAACATCCAGAACATTTGTTAAGCTTTTATATTAAGTTGCTTTCTTTTAGTTTTTATATGTTTGGTCGATGTTAGTCTTCTATCCATATGTAGTCCCAGGTATCAAACTTCGTTTACTTGTGGTAATGGTTGATTGTATAATTGTACTGTCGGGCATGTATTTCTTCTATTTGTGAAGGTAATGTGCGCTGATTTTGTTGCGTTTGCTTTTATTTTCCATGTATTCAGCCATTTTTCTATTACGTGGAGATACTCTTGTAGTATTTGGGAGGCCATTTGTGGGTCTTCATGGGATACTAATAGTGCTGTATCGTCGGCGAATGTAGCGGTTGTGGCAAGAGCTGATATGGGTAAATCTGCGGTATATAGGAGACACAGTACCGGGCCAAGGACTGGATGGGAGTTAGGTCGGAGTGTTCGTTTTGGATCTTCACTATAAAATATCTTTCGCTAAGATACGATTTTAATAACTGGTAGTACGTACTTGGCAGTTGTTTTTTAATTTTGTAGAGAAGTCCTTCATGCCAAACCTTATCAAAGGCTTGGGCTACATCTAAGAAGGCGGCTTAACAGTACCTTTTCTCTTCTTGGTCGCTTCTTATTTTGTTAACAATTTGATGAATTTGTTCGATAGTAGAGTGTCGTTCTCTGAATCCATATTGATGATCGGGTATGAGATTTTCTTTTAATATTATTGGTCTTAATCTTTGTAGCAGGATTTTTTCAAACGCTTTTGACAGAATAGGTAGGAGACTGATTGGTCGATATGAAGTCAGTTCCTCAGCAGGCTTTCCTGGTTTCTGTGTTGGGATTATTTGGGCTATTTTCCATTGTGTGGGGTAATAATTTAATCTTATTATAGCGTTGAAGATAAAGCTAATAAGCTTTACAGCTTTTTCTGGTAGTTCTTTTAATATTCTTCCAGTGATGAGATCGTAACCGGGAGCTTTCTTTGGGTGCATTGATTTGATTAGATGTCCTATTTCATATTTATTTGTCTTTTCTATTGGTAATGACATTTGATTCGCTACTTCTAAAAATTGTTTAATTTCCTCTTCTTCTGGTGTGTTATTATTTATTGGTAAAGGACTGAATACTTGGGATAAGTGTTCAGCTATACTTTCGCATTTTTCTTGGTCACTTCTTGCCCAACTATTGTCTAGTTTCCTAATTGGTGGTATTCTTTGTGTTGGCCTTTTAAGGTATTTTGTTGCCTTAAACAGGGAATAATCTGTAGCTTGCGTATGGGTTAGGTTGCTTAGGTATTCTTGGGTGGTATTGTTTCTCCATTCATAAAGCATCTTTTTAATTTCTCTTTCCATTCGGTTGAGGGTGTTTTTGTCGTGTGGGTTACGATTTTGTTGTCATAGTCTACGTATGCGGCGCTTTTCCCTAATTGCCTGTTTGATGATGTTTGGGATCGATATTTCATTTTCTTTCTCGGGCACAACAGGAGTTGCTTCCCAAGCTGCTTGTTGAATGGATTGAGTGAGGTGCTGAATTCCGTCGTCTAGTCTTTGTTTTGTTTCAGGCGTATATTTAGGTTTATTTTCTCTTCTAATTGATCTCTGAAGTAGTCCCAGTCAGTGTGCTTATTGTGCAAGGTTGGTGGTTTCGTTTTTCTAATTATGTTTGATCCCATCGTTAATATTATTGGTGTATGATCTGATGATAAGTCTAGGTTTTCTGTTAAATGTAGTTTATTTTGCGGTATATTTTTCGTTATATAGAAGTCTATGAGGTCTGGTATTTTATTGGTGTCTGTAGGCCAGTAAGTTGGTTTGCCGGTAGAGTGATGTGCCAGGTTGTTACTTTGTATTGCTTTTAATAATTCTCTTCCGCGTGTGGTAATTAACCGGGAGCCCCATATCGTATGTTTCGCATTATAATCTCCGCCTATAATGTACTTATTACCGAGAGTATTTAGGAACTGTTCAAAGTCTTCCTTTTTGATATTATGTTTTGGGGGGGGGCAATATATTGTCGACAGAGTAATAGGTCCCGTCGATTCTTCTATTAATATAGTAGTTGCTTGGAGATGATCCATCATGTATTCTGGTAGTATGTGGTGTTTTAAAGAATTTTTTATGATTATTGCCGTACCTCCATGGGCTGTGCCATCAGGGTGTTGTGTATCATATATAGTATATCGTGGTATTTTTAAGTAGGTTTGATTTGTGAAATGGGTTTCAGAGATGAGCATAATGTCGATATTGTGTTCTATTAAGAATAATTTTAACTCTTGGCTTCGTTGAGCCAAGCCATTGGCATTCCATAATGCTATGGTTAGATTTTGTTGCATTATGAAAGTTTTGAAACTAGCGCTGTGAGCAGGTTTAAGATGGTATCCATCCTTCCCATTAGTTGAATCATCATCTGTTCTAGTTTATTTTGTGATGATTTGTTGCTTGGTTTTATCTGTGGTTGCGGTAAATTATTTGGGTCGATTGTATTGGCTTTTTGTGCGTATGTAGTGTTTGGATTTACTTGTTGTATATTATTAATTTTAGTTTCTTCTGCCGTTGTTCTTTGTCTCAGTGGTGGATATTTTCTCTTATATATTTCTTTGTAGATCGTGCATCCTTTATAATTTGCCGGATGATTTCCATTACATAACACACACTTAACCGGGGTGTTTTCGTTTTTAGTGCAATTTTTAGTTGCGCGGTTTTCACTACATTTTACACAGCGTTCTTTCCTTGCGCAATAGGTTTTGGTGTGGCCATATCTTTGGCACCTGGCACATTGAGGGATTTCTTTTCTTGGTCTGGGTGGTTCAATAGTTACTTTTGTATATTGTAGATATTGCATATCATATATTGTTTTATTGTTGATATTTTGTTCAATTTCTATTATGAAGATAGGTAGAGGATATTTCTCTGTTCTGTGTTTTAAATTAAATATATTAATTACTTTGTGTCCTTTACCTTCTACTTCCAATTTTAGATCATTTATGTTTGTTGAATGATGTAGATTTTTAACGTATACTCGATATGATCGGTTTTGTTTTATTTGATAGGTATGATAAAGTATATTATCTTTTGTAAAACGACTTATTATTTTCCTGTAACTTTCAATGTAAGTTGGTTGGATTTTGACTTGTTTATTGGCTATTGTTTTTAAGAAGTAGTTTGTTTTTGCTTCTTCATCTAGTAATATTATTAGTGGGTTAATGTCTTGTACATCTGCGACAAATATTGGTGGTGGTTTTGGAGTTTTCGGTGTGGGTGTTTCTTGATGTTCACTTTCAGATATATCGGATATATCACTTAAGGATTGGAATTTATTTTGTGTCGGTACTGGGAAGGTACCGGCGTTTGGTTGTGAAATGATTTTAGGTTTTACCATTCGTATATTGTTTGTTTGAGTATCAGTTTTTCTTTTTATTCTAGTTCTGTTAGCAACTTGCCATTGGCCCTTTTGTATTTCTTGAGTTGCACTCATATTATTTGTTGTTAAAAACACGTTGGCCAGTGGCCTCCGTGTTATGTAATTGTATTTGTGGCCAGGTGTTTATTTTAGTTGTATTTAGCTTTAATAGTATGATGATATAATATATAATTATAACTAGTTAGTTTATTTTAAATAATAGAGATAATAAACAGTATTGGCCGCATACAGTGGAATACAAGTCATGCAATAAAATTGAATTATACGTCCAGATTTGTGTGTTTCTCCTTATGAAATTCAAATGATGCATATTTCGAGGCGGTCTTCCATAACTGTCAAAATACACGCCTCTTTCTCCGCGATCGATAAAAATAGCGACCCAGTGCGATCCAGGTAGGGTATCTGGATCGGTATTAACGATGATTGCACATGGGTAGTTAACTTTATGAGGCAGTCTATTGGCAGCATAGACTCCATAGTGTGCGATATGACGGAAGTGATTCCTGAGCATTTTCTCGATATAACCCGCATTCATCTCTGCAATTGATATTGTACCAGTTTCTGAGATGCAATACGTTTTCTACAGCAAATATCTTGTGTCTATGTGAAACTGGTATAATACGCTTAGTTATCTGAAATTGACAAGATTTCTTTAAATCTCTGAGTGGCGGACACTTGAGTTCTGATAAATCACACACATTTTCGCACTTTAGCAATTTTTCAAGAATTTTTTTCTTTATACCTTTTACGAACACGTCTTTAGTATCGCACGTTATTATTTTCTCTAAAAGGGTGTGAAGATGTGAATAATCAACAAAACCATGATTCCACTCTAGCCCGTGATGATTATGTTTTAACCAGTTATTAGAAGAAACTACTTTTTGATTTAATGTATCTTCACTGTACGGAGGTTTAAACAAAAAGTGATGGAAAAACTCATTGCCCAACGATTCAAGTGCTAATTATGTAATAACAAATTCTTTATCAACACCATGAACACCTTGAAAATATATAATCACACCCATTCTGCTTAAAGGTAGAAGAGCAACAAATAAGAAAATCATATTGTCTAAATATTTAAAAAATAATAATAATAATAATACACTTTAACTACCATAGTCTACAATAACATTTCTATTTTTATCTATTTCTATAATATTGTCAAATTCTGCCTAAATAACACAATTTATGGTTTGCGTTAACGCCGTTTCAAAACAAACTTCAAAACGTAACGAGCCGTGTCGCGTCAAGTTCCAGTGGGACATTGTATTAGCAGAGAGGTCCGGTGTTAAATCGAATGCGGCTAAACAGAACCCATCGGGATAGCCATCTCTGGTTATCGCATTGCCTTCGTTATAGAAGTGAATGCCAGTGCCGGAGAAAACAGTGTTATACATGTGTATGTATGTTTTTCTATCTTTAAAATTCGGTTGTAACGGTTTAAAAGGAATCTGCTGTCCATTTACACATATCGACAGAAAGTTTGTGTTGTACTGTTGAAAATTGAAAGGGTTCGATCTGTATTCGCCGTTGAATGCGGAATTAGACACAAAACCGAAAACACATCTCTTTGGTAACTGACCAAAAAATATGTTTTCGAGAGATTTTCCCTGGACTCCGGACGGGATAGTAATAGCCTTGCAATAAGCACGCGTAATCGGATACTTAGCCGTCGTCATCTCGAGCGTTTTATTATGGGCTAGTAATACGCTAGGATTTATATTCATACGCCGCACCAAAAGTGTTGATTCATTTATTAGAACCTTATAATTGACCGTGTCCGAAATAAGATTAAAACTATCTCTTGAACGTACGAGTCTAACTCTCATTTCTACGCCATTGATTAGAAACTTTTCTTGATTAAATAAATCAACATGTAAATGTCCCAACATATCATTAGTTTTACTTTTCGCAGCAAATTGTTTACGTTTTTCAAATCCTTTACTATGCGCTTTCTCATCCATTTTTGCAGCACAATCAATATACCATAAACTCGATGTAAGATGCGATTCTTTAGCTTCCTGACCATAATTGAGTAGAGTTTCTATATACTAACGATATGCATACGTATTGCTGGGCGGCGATACAAGTTTTTGATTGAGATATACATCCACCTGACTGAATAACGAATGCATCCAATTATTCACGGGTGCCACGATATCGGTGTCTGTTAGATCTTCATGTTAATTTTTCACTATTTTCGCGTTTAGATACAATATTGTTTGTGATAAATCTATGTACTGATCGCCATGGCCAGGTATAACGAATTCTATTGGTGAGTCGTCGGTAAGGGACGACAAAGGTTTAAAGTTAATCCATTGTCCAAATTCTATGCTGGTTTGCGTCGGAGGCAATGCGAAAATGTCTAAATCATACATGACACATTCACAAGACTGAGTATGTAAAAAAGCAATTTTTAATTAAAAATATCGCGAGTTTTATATTTAGTCTTAACACGACTGAGTGATGGTCGCGAATGAAGACGTTTTTTTTTCATTCGCTTCTTTATACGTCCTGCGCCGGAAAGAAGTGTATCCACTTTTTCAACAGCTTTGCGTTTCAAGTTACTCTTTGCCTCGGTGAAACGATTCTGGAACACTTCTTTGACCGGACGATTTTCATTAAGATCTCCGAGGAAATTTATTCCAGTACTAACTGCTTCCCGTCCAACAGCTCCCACCCCTTTTTTTATCAACGGCATAATTCGTCTGAATAAACCACTGAAGAAACTTCCCAACCCGTGGCCTCTCTGGAAAGCAGCCCCTCTGTATACAACTGTTCCTATACCAGAACCTGCTTGTCGATTATAATAATTTTGATATGGACAGCCACTCATTTTTTTTTTTTTTTTAAATGTTATTTACGTCGTCGAAAGTGAAGTATCACACACAGTGTACCCGTTTCAAATGATGCAGCACTACCCATGTCTGTCCTTATATCAATTTCAATGCGATCAAACTCTGTTCTCAAGAGAGGAACATAGTATGGCTGGGAATAAAGACCCGATTTATTTCCTCCATATACATAATTTTGAATATCAACGCTTACGATTCTTATTAACGGAGCCATGACATCGCCTACAAACTGCGGTTCAATCAAATCACAGTAAATGAATATTGTAAAATATTCTAAGGGTGTTTTGCAATTGATTCACTAGTTATATCATCAGACGGGTCATATCTCAACTGCTGCATTAATCTTGGAGACAGTTTAATACAGAGGTTACCAATCTTTTTTGTGTCATAGACCCCTTGCCATGATTTTCTGTTTTGGGTAGACCCCCACTTACCTGATATTGATTTTTTGTAAATTTCTAACTGTAGTGAAAAACTTAAAGTAAAAATACATGTTAAGTTTTATACATTTATTAATTGAATTTAAATTAAAACTACTCAAAATAAAATTTTGTATCTGTTATATAAAATATACGTAACATAAAATAAACTAAGCAATAAGTAAATGTTTTTAGTGAGAAGGATAAATCTGATGCTTTAATAATAAATTATCAACATTTGGCGTCAATTTTGTAAGGTTTAATCTTAAAACTGCTCGGCTAATGATGTCCAGTCTGTTTTTCGTTTTTTTCGTTAGGAGATTGGTAACAGCGCTGAACCCCCTTTCCACTAGGTATGGCGATAGAAAGGAAATTAAAAATTTCCTCGCTATATTCCATAATACGGGATAAGTAACGGGTATGTTGTTTTGCAGCCAGAATTGCTGATATCCGTTTTTAAACTGAACCTTAAGTTCTTCTTAAGTTTGTACTTAGTTCAGTCAGTTCTTCTTGTATTATGACATTCGCTTCTTCTATGTCACCATATGGGTTAATTATCCACGGTGGTATTACTGTAATGAACCAGGGTTCAG
This sequence comes from Nebria salina, assembly GCA_944039245.1. Taxonomy (NCBI): domain Eukaryota; kingdom Metazoa; phylum Arthropoda; class Insecta; order Coleoptera; family Carabidae; genus Nebria; species Nebria salina. The sequence continues at coordinate 38,319 of OX063287.1, forward strand.
CTGAGCGAGAATGTAATTGGCTCGGGCTCGTATCTTTACAAAAAACAATTGTTACGCGAAGGTTTAGCGAAGAGGCGCTCGAAAACCAATGGTCAGACGGGTGGCACTCTACACCGAAAAAAATTATTTGAAAAATCTTCCAACACTCTAGATAATTTATCTAATGTTCGTCATTGATTTTCAGCCTTCTAATTACAATAGTTGATATATCTAATTAGGAATAGGCAACCCATCTAATATATATACATATACCATATTATCTACTTAACTAGTCAAATTATAAAATAGAAATAGTTAGTTTATTGAATGATGATTTGTTATTTTAACAAAAACAGTACGTAAATTAACTATTTAGTTTAGATGAATAAACTAAAAATAACAAAAAATTTATCTATTTAAAATAGATACAAAATCCTTTTAAATATTTAAATTGTCTAATGATATTAAATACTTTAAATAATTGAAATATATTAATCAACTAATAATGTTAGATGTTTTTAATATAAGTAAATACATGAATTATCTAATTATATAGCTTTATAAAATAATCTAAAACATATAAATTTAGTAAACAAATTTATTTAAATATTAAAAATTACATAATAGTTACATATACTGTTACAAAAATGGTGGTTTAACTTAATTATATGTGCACAATGATTAATTTATTTTACAAAATCTGGAACGAAACCTTACAAATGCATCTGACGAGGTTCGTTCGGATTTCTAATAGAAATTGGAAGAAACTCAACCCAGCTTTGAACTGTATTTACTTCTCTTGTGGCTAATGGTGCTTCAAAACCCTAAAATGGATTAGTTTCATTAATTATATACATACATAAATACATAAAAACGTGTCAGAATCCTTTATTTTGACAAACATTCTAAGGTTATATTTTATCACAAAATCAACTTTAACTTACCTTTGAAATCAGGCATCAGGGCATCTAAATTCCATAGAATAAGAAGTCGTTCCCACTCACTAATGCCTTCACCCTCACGTATTATGTTCAAAATATGTTTGGTGCACAGACAACGCGAATATGATACATATAGTCGGATACACGGAACTTGATCATTTTTTGGTATGAATCACCCACTTCGTTTATATAACACATTTAAACGGAGCAGATTTAAATAAAATCAAGGAAAATAACAGTTCAATTTTGTTTTTCTCTTCTTCAAATAACGCCAAGCTATTCAAAACTACTCAAAACTCAAAAATATACGACGTATGACGAAATATGATGGAATATAAACGTGGTTGCGTTTGTTTTGTATTAATACGGCGTCTGCGTTAAGTAAAGATGTACGTCTATAAGCTTTAAACGACACTATCGCACATATTATAAGACATGTACATTATTTTTATGTCGTTACTTATATCTGACTAAGGATTGTAAAGAATGTTCAAGTTCCGTGAATCCTACTATATGTTGCACAACATTATTCCGTTGAAGATTACTAAACAACTAGTAGATGGATGTGTGAACTTTGCACAACGAGTGGAGGCACAAATTATAAAAACTATTGCATTATTTTGTGCCTTATTTGTGCCTATTTGTGCTCAAAGAATTACATCGTTATTCCTACTGGTTCTAGAGTTATGAACAATAACATGAGTATTGTGCCAAGTTCACACCAGCACAACAAAAATAAAATTTTAAATATTTTCTTAACTAATTATTTTGTGCCCTAGAAATAAATATTCCAAAACAAATGGTTTGGCAACTGATGACTTCAAAATGTACATGGTGCTAAATTCACACTAGCACAAAACAAAATTCAAATTCAAAATTTTTCTTCACCAATATTTTGTGCCTAATTTGTGCCTATTTGTGCCCTACAAATTTTGGTTCCATCATGTCCGGTAACAAAGTTAGAAGCATTTGTTTTTTCGCCTATGTGAAGTTGGCACAAAACAAAATTCAAATTCGAATTTTTTCTTTACCTATATTTTGTGCCTATTTGTGCCCTAAAAATTTTGGTTCCATCATCACCGGCAACAAAATTAGAAGCATTTGCATTTTGGCCTATGTGAAGTTGGCACAACACAAAATTAAAATTCAATTTTTTTTCACCAATATTTTGTGCCTATTTGTGACATACAAATTTTGGTTCCATCATGTCCGGTAAAACCCCCAATAATATTCTACTATTCCATTATTATCTATATCAGTTCCATATATTTTAAATAGACGAATCGGAACTATAGAAGAATCATCAAATTTTCAGTATTTGAAACAACGATATATATTAGCTGAAAGACAATTTTAATTCGTTCTCAGAAACATATATTTGAAATAGATAAAACATCTATATTTTAAGTTGCACAGCAAAAACAAACATTAGATAATTGTTCTATTTTGTAGAATAGCCAACTAAAGTTTTAAATGCTCTAATTTTCAGGGAAAACAGCTAATGTTTTAGTTCAAATAACTATTGTTTTATTTGAGCAACCTATATTTTTAACTAAAAAGATCATATATTTTCATTAGATAATTCATCTATTCAACTTTAGTTGTTCTAACTAATATTATAGATATGTTAGCCAATGTAAAAACAACTAATTGCAATTAGTCAAATTCTTTAAAGTATTTCTTTCTGTGTATAAGAAAGTAAAAATAAACATAATTTATAAATTTAAAAATTATGTTTTAAAATAATATATTTATTAACCCATTAACGCCGACGCGGCCAAAACTTTCCACGACTTTGCTTTGACGAGGTTTTCCAGTCAATTCGAGTGCAAAATCTGTTTTCTTATAGGAAATTTTCTCAATTTTACAATTTTGGGGTAATAGTTCACCTACAACCCCTTCCAGAGTGTACAGGGGTGTAAAGTGGTGCAAAACTGAAAAATTGTTTTCTCAGAGGCCAAAAAGTTCCACTATTTTTTTATAGATTGCGTTTATGACCAATTTGAGTTTGGGAATGTTTGTCACATAAAAAAAATATGTTTCCAGGCAGTTGATACCGTCTCCATGATAGAGATTTCCGATTCTCCACCGAAAAAATCCTGTTGCATTGTGATTTGTCAATCGTATTAAGATGGTATTATTATTATAGGTAACTTAGTTCGGGGCGGTTATTAAAATTAGATTATCGCCGATGGAGTAGTTCAGTTGGCGGGATGGTCCAAAGAGGTACTCGTGCGACTCCCTAGATATTCTGTAATTAAAATACAACCATGAGTGGGTTACACTCAGTGAGACAGCCGTACAAACAAGAATGTCAACAGTACTCAACATATATCACAAAAGGATAACAAAAGGATAGTAGAATATCTAACTGTGAAATATACACCCTCACTCTAAGCAATATAGCAAAGATCTGTGAGTATTAGGCTCCGCTCCACGTAGACATGCTGTGTGATCTGCGAATCTGCCCCGTTGGCTCCGCTCCACACAGACAAGCTGTGTGGATCTGCGAATCTGCCCGTTGGCTCCGCTCCACACAAACATGCTACGTGAATCTGCGAATCTGCCTGTTAGCTCGCTCCACACAGACTAGCTGTGTGAATCTGCGAGAGCTTGACACCCTCAACAAGTGATCTGCATGGTATCAGGAGAAAGAGTTAAAGTCGAGTTAAAACTCAGTCTCCACCAGCACACTCGAAGGTGCAAGCGAAAGTTGGGCTCCTCCTGATTATAACACTATAGCTGGCAGGCAGGGCACCGCTGGCACCAGACCGGTAAGTGGTACTTCGTTGGACGCAACTCGACTGACCCCCGCGCGCAGCGGTTACAGGGCTAGCGTCTTTATACAAAGGTTTAGGATAGGATTCACAAACAAATCACACACATGCACCAGTGAAAATCATACAGGCGTCTATACTAAATATAGGCAGAAATATTATGGGCAAAGACAGACTTTACTCACCGTTCAAATAAGCATAAAATACACAGAATTCACGAATAGATATGTTCACTGTAAACGCCGGCATTAAACTGAAAGAGAATAGTAGGTAACAAATTATAGACGGATTACGAATACATAATCTTCTGTGACGCTGCTTACGTTATATTTGATAAAGAAATAGCTACCGAAAAAGGATTGAATAAGACGTACACAAAATTACCGCTAACAGTTCGGCTATCCTGACTTTATTCTCGTCCTCGAGAATCTAGTTTTGTAGTCCTAATCTATCGTCATCCTCAGCGCTGCTTTCGGACGACGCAGAAATACTTGCGCTAGTGATGTAAGGTTTCATGCGGTCGACAGCGATGACGTTAGCATATTTAGCTCTTTTGCTTCTGATCGAATCAGGTAGATCCTCTATTAAATAACGATCATTTGGCAACACTTTTGTAATTCGGAAAGGTCCGGCGTAAGGTGGTAGTAACTTTTTGCTTGTACCTTCAGACACATGTTGTTTCTTGATCAACACAAGATCATTTTCCATATATTTTCGGCCGACGTGCCGATGCTTGTCATACCGTTCTTTTTGTTTATGTTGGTTTTCCACCATAGTGGTAGCGATTTCTTTCCTAGTGTCCTGCATGTCTTTTATTATCGGTCTTTCATTCTGCACTGCTGCACTCAACGGTGCATCTGATAGTGCTCTTGGCCGAAATCCGAAAAGCAACTCACTTGGAGTTTTCTTCGTTACTGAGCTAACCGTGTTATTTATTGAAAATTGTATCTCGTTTATCTTCTTGTCCCAAGCAAAGTCATTCGTTATTGATGATGCTAGCGATGTTAGAATTGTGCCGTTAAAACGCTCGCATTGGCCGTTTGCACGAGGTGTAGCGACAGCATTCATAATATGCCGCATCCCCCGTTGCTTGCAGAACTCTGCAAATCTTTTCGACGAATAGGCAGTTCCTCGATCGGATATGATTCTGGTTGGAACCCCAAATGTCATTTGTAGTTTTTCCAGAAATTTTACAACGTATTTCGTACTAGTATCTTTAGCGGCTTGTAGATTTACGAAATTTGTAAATGCATCGACAACGACAATAAGTTGAGTATTTCCAGAAGAACTCTTTATAAATGGTCCTACGTGGTCAATGTGGATAGTATGAAAAGGTATAGGCAGCTTCTCGATTGGGTTTAGAAGTCCTGGCTGTTTTCCTTTCAGCTGTTTATGATAGAGGCACTTTAAACAGCAGCTGATGTATTTCTTTACAAATTTTCTCATTCCAGGGAACCAGTACGTTTCGTTTATTTTTTGTAAAGTACGCTCCTCTCCAAAGTGACCAAACTCATCATGGCAAGCCCTAACAATCTGCGCGCGTTGTCCTTTTGGTACAACCCACTGGATTCCTGTTGCTGTAATTCTGTACACTCTATTGTTCCGCAGACAATAATTTTTGTAGATCTCTTTCTCATATGTTGTGGTTGGCAGTCTCGATAAAATATCTTTAATAAGCTTCAGCTTTTCATCTGTCATCTGTCCGGCTAATACCCAGTCATCGGTTTCTATATGAAACACTCCTAGATCTTCTAGTGGTTCTTGATCATTTGTAGGATTTCTACTCAACGCGTCAACGTGAGCCATTCGAACTCCTGGCCTATATTCCACCGAAAATGTGTATTCTTGTAACTGAAGCCACCATCTTCCAATCCTTGGTATTAAGTCCCGTTTGTTACTTGCCGTACGCAGAGCATTACAGTCGGTGATTACCTTGAAACTTATTCCCAACAAATATACTCTAAACTTCTTCAGTGATTCCACAACCGCTAACGTCTCATGTTCATATGAGTGATACTTTTTCTCCGCTGCAGTCGTTTGTCGGCTGAAATATGCAACTGGGTGCAGCTTTCCTTCCGGTTGCTTTTGTAGCAGTATTCCGCCAAGACCAATTTTGCTGGCATCTGTATGCACTTCTGTTTCAGCGGTTGGCTTATATAGCGCCAGCAATGGACGTGTTGTGAGTATCTTCTTTAAATCGTTGAACGCTTTTCCTGGTTCAACTCCCTATTTCCATGGAGTATCTTTCCTCGTAAGACTCTTTAGTGGACGAATCTTTGTAGAATGATTCCTCACAAAATGTCGGAAATAGCTGGTCAATCCAACGAACTGTCAAACTTAATGTACATTGGTTGGTATCTGAAACTGTTCAACGGCTTTTATTTTCTCAGCACCTGGTCTAACTCCATTTCGCTTCTTGACGAGTAAAATCGGAGAAGAAAATGGCGAAATTGATTCTCGTATTATATCGGCATCTAATAATTCTTTCACCATACTATGCACAATCTTCCGTTCTTTGTGTGAAAGTCGGTAGGGTCTATACATAATGGGTGTATCGTCCATAGAGTAATTTCTACGGCTTGTATCTTGGCACTCTTTATTTCAACCACGCTATTTGCGAAACAATCCCTGTAGTTCTGCAATAGGTGGATTATGTGTTCCCTCTGATATTCATTGATGTCCTCGCCAATATGCAAATCCACATTTGCAAATATTTCCGTGCAACTTGCAACCTTACGTACTCCTTTATCTTGTTGACATTTCCATCATCTCGCCAAAACCGAATTGTTTCGAATGGTGAGATCTCTGTCAGTAAGATTTACGATCGGTAATACACACTCATTCGTTTCAGTATATGATACAACACATCTTGGTATCACATGTTCTTTTCCTGGTTGTGCTCTTACACTCAAGTCAACGAATAAATCATCCTTTGATTCTACGTGGCAAATCACGTGTCCTACGTATCCGGGTGGAATCACAGTTGTTTCTTTAGTCATGAACGCACATTTTTCTGGTGGGGCTATTTCTAGATGTGTTAATGGGCAGTTTGATTGTTGAAAGAGTCGTATCTTATTCGCATCTTTATAGATAAGTACATCTGCAGATTCTGTAAAGGGTTGTCCAACGATAATTGGTATCGTCTGAACATAATCCGGCACGATACAAATGGGTACAGCCAACTCTACTTCATCTACTTTAAGCTTCTGGTTTTCTGCTTCACCTAAAGTTATAACGATTCCCTGACCAAACCCTCGTAGAGTTTTCTTTTTATGTGTGTTGAAATTAACATTAAGTCGTCGTGCTTCAGATTCTACCATGGTGATGCAAGAAGATCCCAAGTCGATATAAGCTTTTGATTTTTGTCCATTCACAAATACAAAATGGAAGAATTTTTCGTTGGTGCTTACCTCAGTTGCAGTTGTCAGTACTGTTGTCTCTGGTGCCTTCCGCGGGTTAACACATTTTTCATGTGAACGATGGTATCCTCGGCATTTGTCACACTTCGGGGCATTTTGTTTAGTGCAGTTATATGAAAAGTGTCCAGCTTCGCCACAGCGATGACACACAAGACTAGAACGAGGCTGGTGACGGTTACCACGATAAAATCGTTGTCTCGGATCCCGGCGATGTGCACTATGCGTTGGTAACTTTCCAGGCTTGAAACGTTTGTCAACGTGTCTAGCGGGAACTTCATCCCGAATTGTTTTAAGGTACGGTAGTAACGCTTCAGGTTTCGAACAGTCTCTAGCAGAAGCAGCCGCACGTAGGGTACTATCGAGTATCCCTCCGATGATGCAAGATACCGCTTTCTTGTTGTATATTTCACACGCGTTAAGTAATGCAAGTTTTTCGTAATAATATTTCATTATCGGTTCGTCAGGTCTTTTGGTACGGCGCATCATTTCTTGCAGTTGTTGATGGTAATCTTTTTGACTCGGAAAAGCTTCGAGCAACATCTTTTTCCATTCCTCCCAAGTATAATTGACACCACTTAAGCCATTATACCACGTTGCTGCATAACCCTTTAGACGCGAGGTAATAAATAAAATAGTAGTGGGTTCATCCCAGTTGTAGAGTATGCGTAAATCCTCAACCTTTGTTAGCCAAACATCCATGGTTTGGCCGCCGTCCTCGGGATTAAAGAATGGGATCGCTTCGCGCGTTTCCAATCTCGCAGTTCGTGGTTTTGGTTGAGTCACCATGTGATTTTGCATACGACTAATATTTTCAGTTAGTTGAGCCATCATTTCGGAAACTTGATACAAGCTTTCTTGTGTGCTCCGTGATGGACTGCGAAATAATGGTCTACGACTCCTGCTGCGTTCCGCCATATTAAGAGTATTTTCAAATTTAGTAATCCAACGGTGCATGCAATATTCACTAAAAAAAACTATTAAGATCAAAATCAGATTCAGCTTAGATCTCGTTCTGATCCCACTTCTGAAATATTAAGATGGTATTATTATTATAGGTAACTTAGTTCGGGGCGGTTATTAAAATTAGATTATCGCCGATGGAGTAGTTCAGTTGGCGGGATGGTCCAAAGAGGTACTCGTGCGACTCCCTAGATATTCTGTAATTAAAATACAACCATGAGTGGGTTACACTCAGTGAGACAGCCGTACAAACAAGAATGTCAACAGTACTCAACATATATCACAAAAGGATAACAAAAGGATAGTAGAATATCTAACTGTGAAATATACACCCTCACTCTAAGCAATATAGCAAAGATCTGTGAGTATTAGGCTCCGCTCCACGTAGACATGCTGTGTGATCTGCGAATCTGCCCCGTTGGCTCCGCTCCACACAGACAAGCTGTGTGGATCTGCGAATCTGCCCGTTGGCTCCGCTCCACACAAACATGCTACGTGAATCTGCGAATCTGCCTGTTAGCTCGCGAGACTAGCTGTGTGAATCTGCGAGAGCTTGACACCCTCAACAAGTGATCTGCATGGTATCAGGAGAAAGAGTTAAAGTCGAGTTAAAACTCAGTCTCCACCAGCACACTCGAAGGTGCAAGCGAAAGTTGGGCTCCTCCTGATTATAACACTATAGGTGGCAGGCAGGGCACCGCTGGCACCAGACCGGTAAGTGGTACTTCGTTGGACGCATCTCGACTATCCCCCGCGCGCAGCGGTTACAGGGCTAGCGTCTTTATACAAAGGTTTAGGATAGGATTCACAAACAAATCACACACATGCACCAGTGAAAATCATACAGGCGTCTATACTAAATATAGGCAGAAATATTATGGGCAAAGACAGACTTTACTCACCGTTCAAATAAGCATAAAATACACAGAATTCACGAATAGATATGTTCACTGTAAACGCCGGCATTAAACTGAAAGAGAATAGTAGGTAACAAATTATAGACGGATTACGAATACATAATCTTCTGTGACGCTGCTTACGTTATATTTGATAAAGAAATAGCTACCGAAAAAGGATTGAATAAGACGTACACAAAATTACCGCTAACAATCGCGAAAAATACATGACCAATAAAAATCGTGGATGAGGTAAAATTTCTCGGAATAATTTTTTATCGACATCTCACCTGAGAGAAACAAATTGAAAATATAACTGCCCAGTGGCATAAGTCGTTAAACGCAATTCGATGTATCGCAAGCACCAAATGGGGAGCTGACCCCGAGTCCCTCCTATGCCTAAACACCAGTCTCGTTTTATCCCGCCTTGGATGCGGTTCTACTGTTGTGTGAACTGCTAGTCCATCATATCTTAAGAAACTAGAAAGAATCCATAATGCAGGCATACGAATTTCTACTGGTACCTTCAGGACAAACCTAATCTCTAGCATATACCACGAAGCATATAATAGATAGAGGTACCATTACTGTGAAAATGAGCGTGTTTAAAAAAGGGTCGTCAAAGCATTTCCATCTTACGGCCCGAGAGCCCAACTAAAATAACAGAACTTAGCTCAGCTAACAAATAGGTGGCACTATTTTAAATATCAAGTACTCAAACTCCGAGCCTATATTTTAGTTTCAATAGCGCATGACGTCACTCAGAAATAAGAAAATCAAATTGAACTTTTCTATATGTAGAATATTCTCACGAGTTAGTATTAATGATAATTAATATTGGTAAAATATATATAACGATACCTTAAACACATAATATGAAAACTATTAAGGGGAATATAAAGCTGTGAAATTAACAACTGATAAATGTGATTTGCGTTTTGACGTTTTATATGAAACGGTTATTTTATATGAAATGTGTTTTACCAAAAATTATTGATTCACGGTGTAAAAGGCATTTGCTTATTAGGAACAACAATAGAAATTAACGCCATGTTAATAAGAATTGTATTTTATTATAGTAAATAACTAAGATTTATTTCCATTTCTATTCTTATATCCAATGCCTTTCAATTAAGTTTGCATTTTGTAAATAATCCAAGAATGGTTTTCAAAACAGTTGCTCAAACAAATAATCTGTAAACCGTAGTGGTCGTTCCGTTATTAGTTTGTTGGTATGTCGTAGATGCGCATAGACCAATATATGTCGAATATTTATCTTAGGTGCGTGAACTAACAGTGCCTATACATCATGCCAACATTTACAACAATGAAGCCAACTTTTATAACAATGCAGTGCATTTATATCAATGAAGCACATTAATAACAATGTATTAGACAGACTAAAACCTCTTTATCCCCCTTAAATACACAAATGTATTTGATATCCATATAATTCATGCAAGAAGCATATAATTATATGCTTCCTGATGCAAGTATTAATTTTTAAAATTTAAAAGAAAGAAACAAAAAGTACAGTTCACAAAAATTCACCTTTTATTGTTATTTTTAGACATAAATTAAGTAATTATACAAATTTTCTCTAACATTGAATACTCGTGACCAAATTATGTGCAGAGGGGAATAAGTCGTGTCGTCTTATTGGGGACGTTGTGCCGTTGGTCGATTGCTTCCGTTGGTAGCTTTTGCTGTAACATAGTTAAACATCTATCAGTGTTAAATCCTGATAATATCAGTTGGTCTGTACCGATTGAACCTAGATTTGACGTTATTTTTATGATTCTATCAAACTGAAGTTATCTTAATGCTTCTAACAAACTGAAGTTATCTTTATGCCTCTAACAAACTGAAGGTTAAACCAAAGATCAGACTCCATCACTAACTGACCGTCCGCGGCCAGGCAATACTGCCGCCGATCACTGTGGTATTGACGAATCGACAGTCATGTTCGTCAACATGACGCACACTCGTCAGCATGCACCTCTCAGTACTTATCCAGTAAATTTTAAAATATATGTGTTCGTCGTGAGGTAAAAGAGATAGTACTCTCCTGGATGCGTAAAACTGCGTGCAGTAGCGCGCCTGATGAACTTTAGTTAAGGTCGGATACTGATATCAGATCAGGGATCGAACCCTATTCTACTGACAACAATGTACCTGTTATCCTACCATTAGGCGATACCGTACCGACAATAAAAGACTTGTAACACCAGTCTATGAAATAGAGAACGATGACTAAGTATACTAAAACCCCCAGGAAGTGTCGCATAGATCAGATCGCGCTAACTCAAAGCAGCATCTGGAATCTCGCAGAACAAAACACAGTTCGCGCTAACTTAAAGCGGCGTCGCGAAGTTTTGTTCTAAAACAGATGGAAGTAGGAAAGTATGTCGAATAGATCAGATCGCATTAACTTAAAGCAGCGTCTGGAATCTCGCAGAACAAAACGCAGATCGTGCTAACTTAAAGCGGCGTAGCCAAGTTTTGCCCTAAAGCGGATGACACGAAGGAAAATGACACTAGACCAGATCGCGCTAACTGAAAGCCGCGTCTGAAATCTAGCAGAACCACCACATAGATCGCGCAATCCGAATGCGGCGCTGTGCAGTGAGTTCTAATCGGATGGAAGGGTAGTAGAGTGAATCGCGCTAACTTAAAGCGGCGTACCTACCAAGAGAATGGAGTGTTGAATACCACCAAGATAGGATCGATCAGATCCCGATTTCGGGCTCTCCCAAGTTTTTATATGTCTATCCCTACTACTTTTACAGGAGTGTCATAAACTATGAATTTGTTATACTTAATAAGGACACCTAATTATGCAAATGTAATATTAAATAAAGAAGAACGCTAGTTTTCCACTTCGCCCTACTCTACGTTGCGATGTATGGCACTGGCTTTGAGTTGGTCGCGGAATCATTCTCCCTCATACGGACCGCGGGTTATTCATGCGGCAGTTCACCCGGCATATCCCACCAGTCAGAGAGAGTGCGCTTTCTGACTTAAACTCTCCCGCTCGTCTAACTCGTTTACCACAAGTAACTTACGCTCCGATTAGAACAAACAAATACATATCCAATGATTTAATCTGGTCTGATCTGAATATGTGTGGTAATTGTTTGAACTAAACATAATAATAAGAAATTAACATTTATTATTATTATTTGTTCACGAATGGTCAGCTGTTGCCTTACTGAACCGGATCGGTCATTACCCTATGTCGACGGGGTGTCGGGTCTTCAACCGATGCCGAATACCTGCTATTTTCCTTACACTTCGTTTGTACCATTGTCTGGCTTACAGCTCAGATATAACCTCGATTGCTAATTACCATTTTGACATTTGATTTTGAATTCTGATTCGATAGACACTAAACAACCCATCATCAAGACGCTTTTTTTATTACCCGGTTCCATAAAACTTAAACTCGATACTTGTATTCATCACTCCGGATTGCCTAACACAGTTTATAAGTTTCTAATGTTCTAATTAATTATTTGAAATCATTTAAAATTGAATATATAAATTTTCTTAACTTCAAGATCTTTAGCTTCACACTTTAGAATACTCTTCTCCACATGTGTTCATTAACACCCACTTGACGAGAACCACTCTTGTCTTACCATTTTTCTTAGATTTCTGGGTTTTTTTAGCTCAAACACACTGCTTTTTTAGTTTTCTTAGAATTCACGAATATAGATAATCAATGCAAGTATTTCACAAATAAATTTTAAATATTTAGTTGGGTTTTTATACCACGTTTCAATTTATATATTTAGTGTAAAAGCGATCTAGAGGTTAGAACAAATATTATAAATTAGAAAAATAATGATACTACGATGTGGTTTAACCCAAATGCGTATAAGAAAGTGTTAATACAGATGGGGTGGAAGAAGATCTATCTATATATTAAATATTGACACATTGCGCTAGATGGATATTCTACTCCTTTTAATACTCGTTAATATTTTATATTTCCATATGACAGGCGTATCTAATAATTTTATTTTTATCAACAACTAACCGGTCATATTGGTTACGTTATATTGTTACGTAAAGTTTTATTTACGTGTGACACCACGTATCGGCGTCGCTACGGAGTACGTCCAATAGAAAGTTCGGTGCATGACACTGCAGATGTTTTAGCTAAATACCCTGAAAATTATGTTACGGAAGTCTTCTGTTATCTGTTCTTCATTTGAAGAGTTGAGAGATCCGCCTGGTTCTGATGGTTCGCTTATTAAATTGATTGATATTGACTTCTCATTCGAATCATGAATCCTTTGGTGTGGTTTTGAATCTGATGATGTTTCCGAAATAAAATTATTCATATTATCATCGCCAGGTTCGCAATTTGATGAATTTTCCTGCTTCAGTAGAGAATTTATTGTGGTTGATCTAAACAATGTTCGGAAAGTTCCCGCCCTGGGATTTTATTATATTCTGTCTAAATATTGAAAATATAATTTCAAACACATCTTGATTTAATCGATTCGTCATCAAAAATTCTATGCCAATATTGGATCGTTCCCCTTAAAAAAATAGCAAAATGGCCTACTTTAGTTTGAATCCCAAAAAAAAAAACATGACGGTTTACCTAACTTATTTGTTACTGTCTTATACGCACTATAAGTAAGTATTGTAATCATGAATAATTTCGATTTCGAGATTTTAACGGAAATATACGTTTTGACCTTCCCTGAATCGATTCCGACTACTTTTGGAATGACATCCGTCCGTCTGTGTGTGTGTGTGTGTTGGTTTGTGTGTGTTTGTGTGTGTGAATGTGTGCGCGTGTGCGTGTTTGTAAGATGTTTATAAGAAAGATATGACCGTAGTGGCCTTATTTGGTGTACGTTTTGGATACATTTTGAAAAATGGGTTAGTTTTATTATTATTTGGAATCGTATAAATATAGTATAAATATATTGTAATAGCGCCGCTGCTAAATGTGTTTGTAAGCGGTTCGACCGAGCGGGGTCTTGGCGTTTACAACGAATTATATTAACGTACAAATATTTTGTTAATATGGTTTTATTTAAGAAAATGAAGTGCAACTCTTGGTTGTAGAAGTCAGAATGTCTTTACGAACTATTACAAAAATGAATCTTATGACTAACTTAAATGCTATTGGTTGGAAAGTCTCTCTTAAATATTTGCCTTGACCAATGGTGCGTTGGTTACTTAGAAAGCTGACCTATTTAAAAGGGTAGTGAAATTCTTGGAATGGCCACAATTGGCCGTAAAAAACATGTCTACGCGTTACCAAATATTATTGGGGTCGTTCTTTATGAGGAGAAGAAACAACATATCTAAGGGGTTTACAACAGTTCATGGCCTTGCAAAATAAAAAAGGGTACCATTAACTAATAGGCGAAGGTTGGGTCGGTGTATCCATAGTCGGTTACTATATAACACCTTAAAAAAATAGTAAAATGCCAACTATGATTGGGAATCCCAAAAATCATGTCGGTTCACATAACTTATTTGTTTTTTTTTTATATTAATATTAGATATAAAATTGATCGATTTAGTGGTTGGCACTTGGTGAAACATATTGATTAAATTAGACAAACACTTGGTAGTTTCACAACTGTGAAACTACCAAGTGTTTGTCTAATTTAATATTAGATATATTAGAAAATATTGTTTTAGCCTTTAGGCAAAAATTAAAACTAAATGCAAGTGGCATATTTTATTCAACACATTATTATACTGTTATACGAGTTGAAACAATTTTTATGTAAAAAGAAATGTACTAAATTTAATTTAAAATTATACTTTTAAAAATAATCACATAAGAATACCACTTACTTCTGCGTTATTTGATATTTTTAAATAATTTACATAAAAACACCAAGGCCATTGAAGTCTAAAATAATTTAGATTGACAGTAGTTCGGAAACGATTTCAATCGCTAGTGTCCCACCCTGAAATCCATTATTGTTGAAATAATAATTTAGTTCAATACATTTTTATTTTATGATAACAATGTTTTTAATACTTCAAATATAGAAATTAATAGCTTTTAATTAACGAAATAAATTACCTCTGTAATTTGTGACGCATAATTCGGTTTTTGCTTTCGGGCGCCAATAATCGGTGTGTTTGCTCCGGTGCTCAGTGAAGAAAATCTATTTCCAGAGGTCTTGAAATATAACAACGAGATAACTTCGATGGAAATAACAAAATAATGTTTTTATTTTTAAAATACAGTTGAAAAAAAAAAATGAGAAATATTAAAACAGATTTACAAATGCTAGTAAAGAAGAGTATTATATTAATAATGGCCCTATAAAAAGAACAAACTTAATAAGTACAAAATGGTTAAATCAACTGCAACAGCAATTACAACTAGCCGACGACACAACAGCCGGCCACTGGCCAAGGCTAAGCGAAAAACGCTGCGCGTATCGTAAGCGATATATGACACTGGGCCGACGACACAACTGCCCGCCAGTGAATTAGCGCTTCGGACAACCACCAGATTAACGGACCGACGACACAACTGCCGGCCAGTACACTGGGGTTTCTGCGGTAAAACGATGGTATTTGACTGACGTCACAACTGCTCTCCAAACACCTAGTTTGCCACCGGTTAGAGAGTTCAGTCGACGACACAACTGCCGACTGTCCAGTCTAATTGAATCTTACCAGGACACAACTCTGGTTCGAATGCCGTGACGGAATTTCTACGCTGTTTATATAACCGCTTGCGGGGATTTTGCAGAGAGAGGGCGGGCATACTAGCCTTATCTTTGTCCAAAAGTTAGTTTAAACCGGAATTTTCTGACCAATGCAGCTGTTCAAAAGGGAGCGGAGACTTTTCTATAGTCTCTGCCTGTACACTTCGTTACAATGTATGTGTGCGCTCTACAGCCTAAACGGTAGAAGATAAAATTATGAAACTTCAAACTTTAGATCTGTATATGACTGGCAAGAAAACCTATTTTTGAGAGGAATATTCTAACCGGAAGTTCATGTTTACGCTAGCCAATTTTTGCATTTTCTGTTAGAACTCAAAATCGGTAGTACCTACAGCAAAATTTGTTAGAATGAAAATAAAAGAGATTAATATATTTCGCATAACTTTTATATGAAAAGACTTTTCAGAAAAGGTACTGGTAACAAATATATAAGTTAATTTCAATATTACAAGCAATACCTATCACGTCTATATACATATATATAAACGTTAGTATATATACGTATGTATATACATGTTCTCCGTCAATATTAGAAGTACTCGCCGCGTTGAGGCGCTACATCGACTGACATGCGGCATGTTTGTTGCTGAATTTTCTTATACGCATTTAGATTAGATTGTTGGAATTTATATTTAGTTTTGAAAGGAATATTCCAACCAGAAATGCATGTTTTATTTAGTCATGTTTTGCATTTTCTGCTAAATTGCAGAAAAACTAGTTGGAATGGAAATAAAAGATATTAATATTTCGCATAACTTTTATTTGAAAATATATTTATGTTACAGAAAAAAAAAGTTATTTTATATTACCTCAATACTTCTCACGTATACTGCATTATATATTTGACCACCAGTAGTTGATGACTCCCCTCGGTGCTGCGTTACATATGATAGCATGCGGCATGACTGTCGCTTTCTTATACGCATTTTGGTTAGATCGTTAGAATTTATAAAACAATAAAGTCAATGTCGGTGACAAGAAATAGTCTTCTTGTCAGGAATTTGCTAGCTGGGTTCTTTTCTGTTGAATCTGCAAGACAGGTTGGGAATTTGCTAGGTAGCTTTTCTGTCGCCTCTGCATGATATGATATGATATGATCATGATAAAAACATTGTGATTATTAGTTACATTTATTATGTAGGTCAAGTATGTTATCACGTTTTAAGCGATTTTTACTTTCTTAAACGCAGTATAAGTATAATTATGTGTGATCACGAAAGATTTCGATCCCGATATTTTAACAGAAATATACGTTTTGACCTTCCCTTAATCGTTTCCGACTATTTTTGGAATGTTGTCCATCTGTGTGCGTGTATGCTGTAACAACCGGGATTGTTAAATTTGACTATTCCTCTGATCTATCATATTGGGGAATCGACGACTACCATAATGTCAAATCGCTGCTATCGGCGATTCGAATTACTTTTTATGCATAATCATGCATTGTCAAATGTTGCGATATTACTAACATAGGCGAAACTAACCTAAAATCCGAGCCAAGTAGAGATCGTCTGATTACTGATATTGTCATTCCCGGTTTGGCACTGTAGACCATCAGTTTATATTAATCATTACCTTGATTATAATAATTATACTTTGTTCGTTTTTAACTAGTGTTACTTAGTTATTTGTTCAATTATTATTTTAAATCAAACATAATTATTTAGTAATCAAGTGTTGTTTATTAATTCGAGGGACCACGAAGTGCCAGAATATCCCGAAGTTAGCAGCAACCATCATAATTCAGGTAAGTATAATAACCCTTACCCTACCTGGATTATACTTGCGACGTAAGACGCGACAGAACTAGTTGCGTAACGTCGCGTATGTCACACAAATGAACTGCTATGACATGCACTGAAAATTTTTGTAAGTATTTTGTTCAGATAAAAGGGATATTTAAATGCTAATTTTGAATAAATCAAGATAATATAATTTTTAAAATTGACTAAAAACCTATCTGCAATCTATATGTAGCATATTTCTATTATTTTACTTAATAATAATATTTTATTAATCTTTTTCATTACATATATTTCTTACTTTAGATATTAAATGCCAAATTTTAAATTATTTCATTTTATTTTGTCTTTCTGCTAAATATTTGACAGGCCCAGTTGCTACGATGTTTCAAAATAAGTAAAACAATGAATTTTAATAGCTATTTTTGTAACAGTTACCTTTCTCGAAAAAAAAAATTAAAATCAAATTAGTGAAGAATGCTATTATATTTAATATTTATTTTAAGTATTTGTGCTGTAAGTGCAACCATTTTTGTGTTATTGCCACAAGACCTGCAATACATTATAGAAGCAGCCCGACAATGTTTCATTTTAGTGCTTGCGCAACTATGTGATTTAGACATGTCATCTTGAGCCAAGATATAATATATATATATATATATATATATATATATATATATATATATATATATATATATATATATATATATAAATATATATATATATATATATATATATATATATATATATATATATATATATATATATGTATATATATATATATATATATATATATATATATATATATATATATATATATATATCCAATATTTATTTTATATTACTTTGGTATTTGGTGAGACTGATATAAAAAATGTTTGTATTTCTTGTGGGATGTAGATGAATAAAGGTCTTTTTTGGAAGTCGCATAATAAATTTGGCAGGACTTTTATTGGTATCACCTGCAGTTGTCTTCAATTGGTGTTTGCATATAAGCGTAAAATAGGAATTTGTATAGATAAATGTTTGGAAATTAAAAATGCATTAATAGTGTTAAATATTTAATAAGTAATTACGTTCAAAATTACATTATAAACTATACATTGATGAGGTTTTGCTCAGGTGTGGGTTCGAATGTGTGAAGTTAAGCTAATCTTCTGTGCAAATTCTAGGTTGCACACTGCGCAAGAGAAGGGTTTCCGCAGGTCTATGAATACGGGAACGCATGCATCGCTTGAAAATTCAAATCAAGAAAATTCAAATACAATAAAATTCATCACTAGAATGTCATATCACTTGAAATTGCAATTCGTTGAAAGCGCATACGCAAGAAAATTCAAACTCAGAAAAATGCATCACCAGAAAATGTTTCACTTGAAATTTCATCGCCATAAAATTCATCGCACGAAAACTCAGCACCAGAAAATTCAACACATGAAAGTGCAAATCTGGAATTTACGTACCGCGTGCCGTCACTGTTTTATGAGCGACATGTAGCGTAGATATTACATCGCCCTCGGTTAATGTCAAGAATATTTTACTTACACCTGTGTATGCATATATGTGGTCACAATGCGACACAAACACACGCACGGATTCCATGTGAATAACTATGCCTTTGCACCAAATGTGTCAAAATAGATGTCCGGTTTGCCGAAATGGTTTTACAAATTTAAAATTATTTGAGCCTACGATGTTTAGAAAAGTTAGAAAAATAATAAAAATATGATATGAACCGAACTTTCTTATACGCATTTTGGTTAAACCACATCGTAGTTTCATTATTTTTCTAATTTATAATATTTGTTCTAACCTTTAGATCGCTTTTACAATAAAAATATTTCTTAAAATAAATGTTAAATGTCAAACATCAAATTATTCTATTTTGTTAAACAATTGACAGGCGCAGATGATACGATTTATGTAACAAATTTATATAATAAGCAGAAATTTATTTTGAAACCAGTACTTTTTTGGGAAAAAATTCAAACAAAAGTTGTGCTAAATATAAATACCTTGAATTTTTGTTCATGCAATTTTTCTATAACTGTAACAATTTTTGAGTAATTGCATCTTAAGTCATAAGTTAAATTTATAAATCAAGCAATTACAAACAAATGTAAGATGTATACTATTTTTGACGTTTCAGACATGTACTATTTTTACTTTCTCATACTCAGTATAAGTAAGTATTGTAATCATGAAAAATTTAGATCTCGAGATATTAACGGAAATATACGTTTTGACCTCCCCTGAATCGATTCCGACTATTTTTGGAATGACGTAGTCTGTGTGTATGTGTGTGTGTGCATATGTGTGTGTGTATGTTTGTATGTATGTTCTCTACAGCCAAAACGGTTGAAGTTAAAATTATGAAACTTTAAACATAAGATTTGCATATGCCTGGGGTGAGCACCTCTTATTTTTGAAAATAATATTCAAAGCGGAAGTGCCTGTTTACTCTTGTCATTTTTTGCACTTTCTGCAATTACTCAAAAATGGTTAAAATTACAGAAAAGTTGTATGAGAAAAATTAAAGTTATTTATGTTTCGCACAACTTTTGTTTGAAGTTTTTTTTCCAAAACGAGTACTGGTTCCAAATAATGGCTATCTAAATGTCGTATTATATTTATTTATACATAAATCGTATCATCTGCGCCTGTCAATTGTTTAACAAAATAGACTTAAATAATTGGAAGTTGGACATTTAATATTTATTCTAAGAAATATATTGAGTGTAAAAGCGATCTAAAGGTTAGAACAAATATTATAAGTTAGAAAAATAATGAAACTACGATGTGGTTTAACTCAAATGCGTATGAGAAAGTTAGGTGGATAACACTGCAGATGTTTTAAATATAATTTAAATTTTAATGGTAGTAGTTTTGTTATCTGTTCGGGGAGTTTATTATAGAGTATAAATTGAGTGGTTAACATGTTTTTTTGTTTTGGCAAGTCTGTGTAGTTGTAATACTACTTCAGTTTTACTTGAGTATCCCCATTCCGTAATCCTGTAACACATATTGGAATGAAATATTATGTATAAAAAAAAATTAGCAAACCAGAAGAAAATGGCAATT
Organism: Nebria salina; assembly: GCA_944039245.1. Lineage (NCBI taxonomy): Eukaryota > Metazoa > Arthropoda > Insecta > Coleoptera > Carabidae > Nebria > Nebria salina. The sequence goes on from OX063287.1 coordinate 58,839, forward strand.
ATAATTTCTTCTTATTTCATATATCATCTACGCCTGTAAATTGTTGGACATAAAAACAAACGAAGCAAATAATTTGGAATTTGACATTTTATAACTATTATATGGAATATATTCAATGAATTTTTTTTTTTAATTTAGTTTAATATTATAAAATAATTCAAATGTATAATATATTGAAATAAAATACAAATAAGAAAGTTCAGTGGAAGATATTGCAGATATTTTACCCTTGGCTTGCATTTTTTCAAACCCTAAACCATACCAGATCATAAACTCATCAAAAACGACAACGGCCGATCTTCAAACCCTAATTCTACGTATTTCACCATCAATCCCATTTCCTACACCATTGTTACAAGCAGGCCTTCGGTTTTCTCATTTTTAAATTTTCTTGTAGTCATGTAATAAACATTTCAAGAGTTCGTGATCTTTGCCCGAAATAATTTCAAATATTTGGGATAAATAAAACATCTGCAGTGTATTGCACCGAACTTTTTTTTGCACATTTAAATCATACCACATTTTTATTATTTTTCTAATTAATAATATTTTTCTAACCTTTGGTACTAAATATATTTCTTAGATAAATATTACATGTCAACCACCAAATATTTAAGTTTGTTTTTCTGTGAAACAATTCACAGGCACAGTTAGTCCGATTTATGCGAAAATAATTGTAATATGAACCAATTTAAATAGCCATTTTCTGCTTTTTTTGTACTTTATTTGTAAAAAGTTTCAAATAAATGTTGTTTAATATGCTAATATCTATAATTTTAGTTTAGCAGACTGTGACTATATGGTATTTTGACTAATGTACGGCAGTTAAAAATTTTAATTAATTACTACATAATTGTTGGTTCGATTGTTACATACAGTGAGTGCAATAAGTATTCGTACAGATAAAGTTTTCGAAAGAAAGCAACTTTTTCAAGAAAACAATTGAAGGTAAGTAAAAAATAAAAATATGTACAGTTTTATGGATCCTCACAATTCAATATTTATACATAATCTATTTGTGTCCGTGTACTGTCCGAAATGTTCTACGAGAAAATGTGTATCATGGTTAGAGTCCTGAACTGAAAGAAGCGATTGACGTTTCCTAAAGGCTTCATAATATGACGATCGAGCTCTAGAATACAGTTATATATCCTGATGACACAGAACACAATAATTTTGGTTTGGATGGTAAGGTCACTTATGGAGAAAAACGTGCAGCCCTTAAAATTGTCCGGCAAGTGTTAACTACCATGTGGCCCAAGTGGTCATAAAAAATACATATAACAAATACGTAAGTATTATTTGAACCTTGGGGGCGGTCATTTTCCAAATTCTATGATTCTGACTTCAGTACCATTGATGGTTCAGTCAGATCTCATATCTGGTCTATACTAGAACGTCTTTATCTGCAGCTTATATTATTGTTTTAATTATTATTCTTTTCAGTTATTAGTGTTATTATTTTTTAATAATTATTTTTTTATTAATCATAAGTTTTCAGTTATTATTATTTTATTTTTATTTCTTTCCATTTTTTGACTAATATATTTGTGAAAAATGGAACACGAGGGTTATAAATATAGAAATGGTGGCAGGACAGGGGCTACCAAGTAAGTATATTAATTCAAATATACTATCTATAATAATAAAAATAATGATGATCTATATACAAAGATAATGTGAATAGTATAAATTTTAAATATAATTAAAAATGTTTGAAAAGTGATTATATTACTTGATTGCAATTTAGTTAGATAGAGTATTCTCTGAATTAATCATTTAATGGTAATTTTATTCCCCATATGATAGGGCGCCTATGAAAAACATTTATTATTGAAACAAATATTTTGTAGAACATTTGTGCCCTAGTTATAATAGCTGTAGATTTTAGTATTTCATTATAACAAGTAATTTTAAAACTTTAGGAACTTATATTATGATAAAGAAGTTCTTCAAACCTGCCTGCAATTTAGAAACTTATAGGCCTTGATTGCTATGACATTATCATTTTTAATATAGGAAATATTAATATTGTATATCAAGTTCACGAAAAGGTTTGACAATGGTATATTAATCAATCAAATATATTTTTATTTATATGTAATTATCGAACCAACCAATAAAGTAGTTATCAACCTGAATTTCATCTGCCCTGTATCAGTCAAAATACCGTATATGACAAAAATCACATCATTTAATTCTGCTATTATTTCAGTCCTTTCTAATTATCTCATATTTTAAGTTTTTTTATTGCTGAATCTATATATTGATTTTAATGTTAATGCAAGTAGAAAATACCATAACTTTAAATTATGATTTTAACCATTATAAAATATATTATATTTAAGATATAATATTAACATAATTAAATTATTCAATAATTTTGGTCATACATAAATATTTATGCAATTTTTTTTTTTTTTTGATCAATATTTTTTTAAATGATAGTTAGAACAAACTTTTATTTCAAATATGAATAATGAGTTAAAAACAAATATTTAAAAAGTAGGGCAATTTTCAAAAACGACACATTTTTTGCTTCAATATTCATAGTTATTAAAATCAATCTTGCGGTAATGACCCTGGTAGTTGATCCGCTATATAATAATAAAAAAATAAATAAAATCAATCTTAAAATACGTAATGTATTGTTAATATATCGATTAGTTTGAAAATTGTTCTGAAAATACGCAATTATAAGTTATCTAAAACCTGAATAATAAATTTCTGTGACTGATAAATGATAAAATTCGATATCACTTATTGGTAACAATTTTGTTTAAACATGGCTATTAATTATGTTGCCAGTAAAATTTTATTTAAGGTATTTTTATTGTGAATACAAGACAACACGGTCCTGCAAAGGAACAGCAAAAATAGATGGGAATGGCACAATAACCGTAATACGTGCCCACAACCACATCGTTGTAGTAAATAATTTGTCGAATTTTAAAACAAGATTGTTACAAAGAGCTATTGCTGAAAATGTGAATCTACGCATAATATATGATGAAGAATCTGTTCGGTATTATGTCAGATAAATTTTTATTGAACTTATCAATTCTTTCATATTTTGTTTAGCGATCCAGAAAGCGCGATGATTTACGCTTGGCCATCTGCTATGAGCGCTATGCGCTCCGCGAGGCGCCGGAATAATCCAGCAATGCCCAATGATTTACCATCATTAGTAGAGATATTGCGTAATGACGACTGGGCTGACAGGTTCATGTGCATTTTGAAATATACCACTGATGGGCAAGAGATAGAAGTGCGTGAACCTTTCTTCAGAAATATTATCCACCATGGTGAAGACGTATCCGTGTTGTTTGCAATGCAATACTTGCTCGATACCGTAGTGGGTGGTATTAATGAAATCCACATAGATGGCACGTTTAAAGTGGTACCAATCTCTCCAGCCATCCATCAACTGCTTACTATACATTGTGTGGTACAGAATAAGGTATATAAATAAAATTTTATGAGATCTTTAATAATTTCTCTGCTACAATTAATAATATACATTAAATTTATGTACCAAAAGAATTTAACTCAGCTGTCAGTTTTTATGTAAAAGAGCATTGAAACAATGAATATATTTCACAACGCTCCAACATTTTATTTAGCCCGGGATCGGTCGCGCTGGTTTAAAAAATCAAACATTCCTTTTATGAGTGGGGTTGTCAGGGATGTACTTAATATTTTTTTAAATTGTCTTTTACATATATTTTCAAAATAACATTTTGTTTTGCTAATGTATCATACTGCTATTTAAAAATATTATTATTTATGTGATTTTTTTAATTTAGTTTTTAATTATATTATTATTTTTCAAAATAATATTAAAGGCAAGTTTGTATTACTACCTAAGTGGTTCTGCTTTAAGATCGTTTACCCTGTTCTTATAATTTGTAAAGAGCAGTGTGATACATTAGCAAAACAAAATGTTATTTTGAGAATATGCGTAAGATGTAATTTTATAATAATTCTAAATACATCCCTGACAACCCCAACCGCATAGGGCCACTGTTACTTTTATGATACTCGTGATTAGTTTCGTTATTACTGTTGAAATAAAATACGCATAATTTATTCAGGAGTAGCATAAAAAATACGGGGTGCAATTATCTTATCTGGTCCTTTAGATTTAAAGAGTATAAGAAAATATGAGCCGCGCACTCCATATAACGCAATGCATTTCATTTGAACATTTAGACAAACTATGGCGGCGACCAATCACAGGCGGGGAACCTGCGCTCTATGCTTTAGATAGGGACTACTCGTCGATTGTCCACACTCTTATATATCTACTCACTCTAGCGGAGAGTAGCGTTTGGGACTGCCTCTTTGCTTCCTCCCCCTTTACACTTGTAACAACGTAGATACCCAGGGATTGCAAGTATCGCGCCTTAACATTGTGACAGCAATAGGTATTTTTGATGAAGGACTTATTTTTTTTACCGGAGATGCAGATAATTTTATAGTAGCTCCTACTCCTTCCTGTTTAGCTTTTTGAATTTTATTTAATTGACTTTTACTCAATATTTCTGCCATTTCAACTGATTTATTAGTATAAAAATTAAGACCCATTCCCATTTTACGTTTCGCTTTCATTATACTTGTAACTGATCGAGCAGCTATTTTTTCTTTAAAACTTGCATTTTTATCTAATACTCTATTCCATGCTTTATTTTCTAATATATAATCAGCTTTATTTCTGTTGTATACATCTGTATATTTAGAATAAGCTATGTCATGTTCTCGGCAAGCTTCATCTAATCCGTTAACTCCTTCATCACCTCTTGCTAATCGCTTTTCTAACTTGGTACCTGGACCACAGTAATTATAACCTGGTATATGTACTTCAAGCGGTAATTTATTTATTAAACTATTTACAAATGCAGATCCTTCTTTTTTCCTCATTTATAAAGAAACATTTTCCCGTTCTAAATGGAAGATTATCTTGAAAAACGTAAATATGTTTACCGCAAATCTTATAAACATTATAGTAAAATTAATCTAGGTATGCATTTGGGCGAAGTTTTATTTACAGGCAGTAGTTTATCAGCGATAGCAATGCCCTTATTATCAGTTATCTCTTAACTCTTAAATATAAAAGAAAAAATGATTGAATTCAAGAAATGCTATGATTTTTATAATAACTTACTATTAATATTTAAATCTGGTGAAATATTAAAGGCTCAAATATTTATTAAGGAACGCGAGTTTATTAAAAACATTAATTACTTTTGCGTTGAGAAATATTTAAAAGAAAAAAAGTTGAACGGTTATGATGCAATGTGAAGTGTTCTAGATTATCCTGTATTAGTAACAGTAGACAGTAAACAGTAAATTAAATTATTATCATCATTTGTTTGTTATATTTAATTATATTTACCTAATCTATATATTTATTTTGTTTAAACAAATTCAATATTTATTTCTTTATTTTTTTTATTTTTTTAAACAAATTCTATATCATGCATCTCTCTAGTACCTATTTTCTTCTTACCGTTATATTTTTAACTAGGAGGATTACTGTTCAACTCTTCAATACTTGGTATAAATCTATTATACCGTTCAGGTAATGATACTTTAAAATTCTCTATACCACTATTATTTGCTCATCATACTTTCCTTCAACTACCTCAAAATATTCGATTTTATACGTTTTATTCTCCAACTCTAACAATTTTCTAAATTGTGAATTACTACTATTTAACATACTCGCTAATTCGTTTTTATTCTCCATTTATTAGGGAAAAAATTTGTCAATACGTTCAGGTTTGTCAATTTACACTTTTTGTACATTTTACTAAAATTAGGGCAAAAGTACTCTTTTATGGGCATTTTCACGGTATTTCTAGTGAAAAACGGGGTACGTTCAGGTTTTTTTGAGTTAGAACCGCTAATTATACACTACTATTAGCTGAAAGACAATTTTAATTTGTTCTCAGAAACAAATATTTTAAATAGATAAAACCTCTATATTCTAAGTTGCACAGCAAAGACGAACATTAGATAATTGATCTATTTTGTAGAATAGCCAACTAAAGTTTTAAATGCTCTAAGTTTCAGGGAAAACAGCTAATGTTTTAGTTCAAATAACTATTGTTTTATTTGAGCGACCTATATTATTAACTAAAAAGATCATATATTTTCATTAGATAATTCATCTATTCAACTTTAGTTGTTCTAACTAATATTATAGATATGTTAGCCAATGTAAAAACAACTACGTGCAATTAGTCAAATTCTCTAAAGTATTTCTTTCTGTGTATAAGAAAGTAAAAATAAACATAATTTATAAATTTAAAAATTATGTTTTAAAATAATATATTTATTAACCCATTAACGCCGACGCGGCCAAAACTTTCCACGACTTTGCTTTGACGAGGTTTTCCAGTCAATTCGAGTGCAAAATCTGTTTTCTTATAGGAAATTTTCTCAATTTTACAATTTTGGGGTAATATTCCACCTACAACCTCTCCCAGAGCGTGTACAGGGGTGTAAAGTGGTGCAAAACCGAAAAATTGTTTTCTCAGCTGCCAAAAAGTTCCACTATTTTTTGATAGATTGCGTTTATGACCAATTTGAGCTTGGGAATGTTTGTCACATAATAAAAATATGTTTCCAGGCAGTTGATACCGTCTCCATGATAGAGGTTTCCGATTCTCCACCGAAAAAAACCTGTTGCATTGTGATATGGCAATCGCGAAAAATACATGACTTTACAGCCGAACAATAAAAATCGTGGATGAGGTAAAATTTCTCGGAATAATTTTTTATCGACATCTCACCTGAGAAAAACAAATTGTAACTATAACTGCACAGTGGCATAAGTCGTTAAACGCAATTCGATGTATCGCAAGCACCAAATGGGGACCTGACCCCGAGTCTCTCCTATGCCAAAACACCAGTCTCGTTTTATCCCGCCTTGGATTCGGTTCTACTGTTGTGTGAACTGCTAGTCCATCATATCTTAAGAAACGAGAAAGAATCCATAATGCAGGCATACGAATTTCCGCTGGTGCCTTCAGGACAAGCCTAATCTCTAGCTTGTACCACGAAGCATATAATAGATAGAGGTACCATTACTGTGAAAATGAGCGTGTTTAAAAAAGGTTCCTCAAAGAATCTCCATCTTACGGCCCGGGAGCCCAACTAAAATAACAGAATAATTTAAGCAGTTAAAAAAGTAACGGATACGGCAGGAATCGAACCCGCGACCATAGGTTTCGCGCCATTCATTTTCATTTTCAATAATCTTTATTATTTTAATTTTAGTTACATTATATTTAAAATAATAATGTTTGGGCAACATTTGTCAATCGCGAAAAATACATGACTGTCCTGTGTTGTCCCTTTACAGCCGACCAATAAAGATCGTGGATGAGGTAAAATTTTTCGGAATAATTTTTTATCGAGATCTCACCTGAGAAAAACAAATTGAAACTATAACTGCACAGTAGCATAAGTCGTTAAACGCAAATCGATGTATCGCAAGCACCAAATGGGGAGCTGACCCCGAGTCCCTCCTATGCCTAAACACCAGTCTCGTTTTATCCCGCCTTGGATTCGGTTCTACTGTTGTGTGAACTGCTAGTCCATCATATTTTAAAAAACGAGAAAGAATCCATAATGCAGGCATACGAATTTCCGCTGGTGCCTTCAGGACAAGCCTAATCTCTAGCTTGTATCACGAAGCATATAATAGATAGAGGAACGATTACTGTGAAAACGAGCGTGTTTAAAAAAGGGGTCCTCAAATAATCTCCATCTTACGGCCCGGGAGCCCAACTAAAATAACAGAACTTATCTCAGCTAACAAATAGGTGACACTATTTTAAATATCAAGTACTCAAACCCCGAGCCTATATTTTAGTTTCAATAGCGCATGACGTCACTCAGAAATAAGAAAATCAAATTGAACTTTTCTGTATGTAGCATATTCTTACGAGTTAGTATAATGATAATTCATATTGGTAAAATATATAACAATACCTTACACACATAATATGAAAAAATATTAAGGGGAATATAAAGCTGTGAAAATAACAACTGATAAATGTGATTTGCGTTTTGCCTTTTCATATGAAACGGTTATTTTATATGAAATGTGTTTTACCAAAAATTATTGATTCACGGTGTAAAAGTAATTTGCTCATTAGGAACAACAATAGAAATTAACGCCATGTTAATAAGAATTGTATTTTATTATAGTAAATAACTATGATTTATTTCCATTTCTATTCTTATATCCTTATCTATATGCCTTTCATTTAAGTTTGCATTTTGTAAATAATCCAAGAATGGTTTTCAAAACAGTTGCTCAAACAAATAATCTGTAAACCGTAGTGGTCGTTCGGTAATTAGTTTGTTGGTATGTCGTAGATGCGCATAGACCAATATATGTATGTCGAATTTTTATCTTATGGGCGTGAACTAACAGTGCCTATACATCATGCCAACATTTACAACAATGAAGCCAACTTTTATAACAATGCAGTGCATTTATATCAATGAAGCACATTAATAACAATGTATTAAACAAGTATAACAATATGGTTTATGAATAGGAAGGCCTGTGGTTTTAGACAGACTAAAACCTTTTTATCCCCCTTAAATACACAAATGTATTTGATATCCATATAATTCATGCAAGAAGCATATAATTATATGCTTCCTGATGCAAGTATTAATTTTTAAAATTTAAAAGAAAGAAACAAAAAGTACAGTTCACAAAAATTCACCTTTTATTGTTATTTTTAGACATAAATTAAGTAATTATACAAATTTTCTCTAACATTGAATACTCGTGACCAAATTATGTGCAGAGGGGAATAAGTCGTGTCGTCTTATTGGGGACGTTGTGCCGTTGGTCGATTGCTTCCGTTGGTAGCTTTTGCTGTAACATAGTTAAACATCTATCAGTGTTAAATCCTGATAATATCAGTTGGTCTGTACCGATTGAACCTAGATTTGACGTTATTTTTATGATTCTATCAAACTGAAGTTATCTTAATGCTTCTAACAAACTGAAGTTATCTTTATGCCTCTAACAAACTGAAGGTTAAACCAAAGATCAGACTCCATCACTAACTGACCGTCCGCGGCCAGGCAATACTGCCGCCGATCACTGTGGTATTGACGAATCGACAGTCATGTTCGTCAACATGACGCACACTCGTCAGCATGCACCTCTCAGTACTTATCCAGTAAATTTTAAAATATATGTGTTCGTCGTGAGGTAAAAGAGATAGTACTCTCCTGGATGCGTAAAACTGCGTGCAGTAGCGCGCCTGATGAACTTTAGTTAAGGTCGGATACTGATATCAGATCAGGGATCGAACCCTATTCTACTGACAACAATGTACCTGTTATCCTACCATTAGGCGATACCGTACCGACAATAAAAGACATGTAACACCAGTCTATGGAATAGAGAACGATGACTAAGTATACTAAAACCCCCAGGAAGTGTCGCATAGATCAGATCGCGCTAACTCAAAGCAGCATCTGGAATCTCGCAGAACAAAACACAGTTCGCGCTAACTTAAAGCGGCGTCGCGAAGTTTTGTTCTAAAACAGATGGAAGTAGGAAAGTATGTCGAATAGATCAGATCGCATTAACTTAAAGCAGCGTCTGGAATCTCGCAGAACAAAACGCAGATCGTGCTAACTTAAAGCGGCGTAGCCAAGTTTTGCCCTAAAGCGGATGACACGAAGGAAAATGACACTAGACCAGATCACGCTAACTGAAAGCCGCGTCTGAAATCTAGCAGAACCACCACATAGATCGCGCAATCCGAATGCGGCGCTGTGCAGTGAGTTCTAATCGGATGGAAGGGTAGTAGAGTGAATCGCGCTAACTTAAAGCGGCGTACCTACCAAGAGAATGGAGTGTTGAATACCACCAAGATAGGATCGATCAGATCCCGATTTCGGGCTCTCCCAAGTTTTTATATGTCTATCCCTACTACTTTTACAGGAGTGTCATAAACTATGAATTTGTTATACTTAATAAGGACACCAAATTATGCAAATGTAATATTAAATAAAGAAGAACGCTAGTTTTCCACTTCGCCCTACTCTACGTTGCGATGTATGGCACTGGCTTTGAGTTGGTCGCGGAATCATTCTCCCTCATACGGACCGCGGGTTATTCATGCGGCAGTTCACCCGGCATATCCCACCAGTCAGAGAGAGTGCGCTTTCTGACTTAAACTCTCCCGCTCGTCTAACTCGTTTACCACAAGTAACTTACGCTCCGATTAGAACAAACAAATACATATCCAATGATTTAATCTGGTCTGATCTGAATATGTGTGGTAATTGTTTGAACTAAACATAATAATAAGAAATTAACATTTATTATTATTATTTGTTCACGAATGGTCAGCTGTTGCCTTACTGAACCGGATCGGTCATTACCCTATGTCGACGGGGTGTCGGGTCTTCAACCGATGCCGAATACCTGCTATTTTCCTTACACTTCGTTTGTACCATTGTCTGGCTTACAGCTCAGATATAACCTCGATTGCTAATTACCATTTTGACATTTGATTTTGAATTCTGATTCGATAGACACTAAACAACCCATCATCAAGACGCTTTTTTTATTACCCGGTTCCATAAAACTTAAACTCGATACTTGTATTCATCACTCCGGATTGCCTAACACAGTTTATAAGTTTCTAATGTTCTAATTAATTATTTGAAATCATTTAAAATTGAATATATAAATTTTCTTAACTTCAAGATCTTTAGCTTCACACTTTAGAATACTCTTCTCCACATGTGTTCATTAACACCCACTTGACGAGAACCACTCTTGTCTTACCATTTTTCTTAGATTTCTGGGTTTTTTTAGCTCAAACACACTGCTTTTTTAGTTTTCTTAGAATTCACGAATATAGATAATCAATGCAAGTATTTCACAAATAAATTTTAAATATTTAGTTGGGTTTTTATACCACGTTTCAATTTATATATTTAGTGTAAAAGCGATCTAGAGGTTAGAACAAATATTATAAATTAGAAAAATAATGATACTACGATGTGGTTTAACCCAAATGCGTATAAGAAAGTGTTAATACAGATGGGGTGGAAGAAGATCTATCTATATATTAAATATTGACACATTGCGCTAGATGGATATTCTACTCCTTTTAATACTCGTTAATATTTTATATTTCCATATGACAGGCGTATCTAATAATTTTATTTTTATCAACAACTAACCGGTCATATTGGTTACGTTATATTGTTACGTAAAGTTTTATTTACGTGTGACACCACGTATCGGCGTCGCTACGGAGTACGTCCAATAGAAAGTTCGGTGCATGACACTGCAGATGTTTTAGCTAAATACCCTGAAAATTATGTTACGGAAGTCTTCTGTTATCTGTTCTTCATTTGAAGAGTTGAGAGATCCGCCTGGTTCTGATGGTTCGCTTATTAAATTGATTGATATTGACTTCTCATTCGAATCATGAATCCTTTGGTGTGGTTTTAAATCTGATGATGTTTCCGAAATAAAATTAATCATATTATCATCGCCAGGTTCGCAATTTGATGAATTTTCCTGCTTCATTAGAGAATTTATTGTGGTTGATCTAAACAATGTTCGGAAAGTTCCCGCTCTGGGATTTTATTATATTCTGTCTAAATATTGAAAATATAATTCCAATCACATCTTGATTTTATCGATTCGTCATCAAAAATTCTATGCCAATATTGGATCGTTCCCCTTAAAAAATTAGCAAAATGCCTACTTTGGTTTGAATCCCAAAAAAAAACATGACGGTTTACCTACCTTATTTGTTACTGTCTTATACGCACTATAAGTAAGTATTGTAATCATGAATAATTTCGATTTCGAGATTTTAACGGAAATATACGTTTTGACCTTCCCTAAATCGATTCCGACTACTTTTGGAATGACGTCCGTCTGTGTGTGTGTGTGTTGGTTTGTGTGTGCGCGTGTGCGTTTACGTGTTTGTGTGCGTGTGTGTGTGTGTGTGAGCGCGCTACAGCCCAAAAGGCTAAAGGGAAAATTATGAAATTTTAAACTTAAGATTTGTATGTACCTAGCACGAAAACCTCCAATTTTTGAAAACCATATTCCGACCGGAAGTGCATGTTTACTCTAGTCATTTTTTGCAGTTTCTGCAATTACGCAAAAACGGTTGCAGTTACAGAAAAATTGTTACAGTAAAAATTATAGATATCAACATTTTGTACAACTTTTATTTGAAACTTTTTTTCTCAAACGGTTCCGGAAACAAGAAAATGACTCTTGAAATTTCTTCATATTACATTTAATTTTACATAAATCGTATCATCTGCGCTTGTCAATTGTTTATTAAAAAAACAAAAACAAAACAGACTTAAATAGTTTGAAGTTTGACATTTTATATTTATTCAAAGAAATATATTTAGCGCAAAAGTGTTCCAAAAGTCAGAACAAATATTATAAATTAGAAAAATATTGAAACTACGATGTGGTTTAACCCATATGCGGATAAGAAAATTCGGTGCATGACACTGCAGATATTTAGTATATATAAATATATCGAACTCACTCGTAAATGGTTCGGAATTCTTGTTGGATTTATACCAGCTCTTTGTTGCATGTGAGGGCTTTATGTATCAATTACATAAATACATGCCTCCTTATTCAAACGATAATGACTGATAAATTCTTTATCACTAACCGAAAAAGGATCTTGGATGTCTCGTACGTGTCTTCTAAACAAACGATCTTCTTCTATCCGTTCTTCCTCTTCTAAATCTTCGAGAACCCGAAGTTCTTCGTATACTAAAGCCATTATTATTAACAAGTTATAATACAAAAAACGATTGAAGAATTTGTTTCTTTAGAATAATCTGCAAAAAACGTGTGGTTATTAATGCTGCATAAAACAGCGGAACAAATAAATAATAAACTGAATGGAATTCGCTGTCGGCTCTCGTTGAAACATGATTAAATATAAATAAAATAAACACACTCGGTTAGTTTCAAAATAAATTTTTATTCTACGATACGTATTTCGGCTAAAAGGCCATCATCAGGTATGATACAAGAAGGTTACAAGTGCTCTTATATATAATATAATTCATCAAAGGTGGGGCGGTTTAAGAAAATGGAGAATTCGACAAGGGATTAAAACGGTTTCAAGAGAGGTGAAGAATTTAAGTCTAGTTGTTCGTTCATTAAAAGTTTTTTCTCAGAAATAGCTTTATTGATCTCAAGTGCCTCTAAGAAATTCATTCTCAATCCCTTGTTTACAATGTGTAAGATCTGCAAGTCTGTAATGGCAAAAGTATGATTGTGCTCTAGCATGTGTTTAGCAACGTGTGACTCAATTCTATGTAATTTCCAAGATCTCAAGTGTTCGGAGAATCTGATGTTGAAAGTTCTACCCGTTTGTCCAATGTAGATAGCATTACAGTTGTTACAATTAATTTGATAAATCCCACTGTGATCTAATTTATTTCTTTTATTGAGTTTGTTATTTACTAATAGACTCTTTAAGTTATCTTTATTATAGAAAGCTGCTGTGATGTTTTCAGATTTCAATTTATTTGCTATTTTATGGCTAGTTTTCCCTATGAACGAGATTTTTCTGTAAGTTATGGCATTAATCTCCGGTACGATACAATACAATTGTTTTAATAAAAGTTTCTTTTGTTTCCTACCTAGGATTTGATTTACAATATTGGGGTCATAACTATTATTAGTGGCGATGACACGAATGGTATTTAATTCTTTTTTGAAGTTAGATTCTGACATTGGAATGTTTAATAATCTGTGAATGAAACTGTGGAAAGCTGATTTTTTAATATTGTCTGGATGAGCTGAGGAGTTAGGAATTATGGTGTCTGTGTAGGTAGGTTTTCTAAAAATATTAAAAGTTAGATTATTTGAATTCCTGGTAATTGTGAGATCTAAGAAATTTATTTTGCAATTGTTTTCTCTTTCAATAGTGAATTGGATATTATGGTTGAGGGAATTAAGGAATTTTAAGAATAACGTCAGTTGTCTGTCAGTACCGGTCCAGAGACAAATAATGTCATCAACATATCTATACCACCAGGAAATGTGTTTGATAAGTGTTGTATCCGAATTAAATAGCTGTATTTCAAAGTCATTCATAAAAATGTCCGCGAAAAGGGGGGATAGTGGAGAGCCCATAGGTAGGCCATTATTCTGTTTGAAAAAATTGTTATCAAATTGAAAGTAATTTTGGTCTAGGCAAATATTAATTAAGGACATGAGTTCATTTTTAATATTAATGTTACATTGATTGAGTTGTTTTGATAAGATGTGTTTTAGTGAATCTGTGGGTACTGATGTAAAGAGACTACATATGTCAAAAGACACTAATCTGCCTGAGTTGGGTATTATCTTGTGTTGGATTTTATTGACTAAATCTAATGAATTCTTTACGGTATATTTAGGATTAAAATCTAAGTATTCTGGTATGACTGAATTTAACTTTTTACAAGTTTTGTAAGATTTAGTCAATAAAATCCAACACAAGATAATACCCAACTCAGGCAGATTAGTGTCTTTTGACATATGTAGTCTCTTTACATCAGTACCCACAGATTCACTAAAACACATCTTATCAAAACAACTCAATCAATGTAACATTAATATTAAAAATGAACTCATGTCCTTAATTAATATTTGCCTAGACCAAAATTACTTTCAATTTGATAACAATTTTTTCAAACAGAATAATGGCCTACCTATGGGCTCTCCACTATCCCCCCTTTTCGCGGACATTTTTATGAATGACTTTGAAATACAGCTATTTAATTCGGATACAACACTTATCAAACACATTTCCTGGTGGTATAGATATGTTGATGACATTATTTGTCTCTGGACCGGTACTGACAGACAACTGACGTTATTCTTAAAATTCCTTAATTCCCTCAACCATAATATCCAATTCACTATTGAAAGAGAAAACAATTGCAAAATAAATTTCTTAGATCTCACAATTACCAGGAATTCAAATAATCTAACTTTTAATATTTTTAGAAAACCTACCTACACAGACACCATAATTCCTAACTCCTCAGCTCATCCAGACAATATTAAAAAATCAGCTTTCCACAGTTTCATTCACAGATTATTAAACATTCCAATGTCAGAATCTAACTTCAAAAAAGAATTAAATACCATTCGTGTCATCGCCACTAATAATGGTTATGACCCCAATATTGTAAATCAAATCCTAGGTAGGAAACAAAAGAAACTTTTATTAAAACAATTGTATTGTATCGTACCGGAGATTAATGCCATAACTTACAGAAAAATCTCGTTCATAGGGAAAACTAGCCATAAAATAGCAAATAAATTGAAATCTGAAAACATCACAGCAGCTTTCTATAATAAAGATAACTTAAAGAGTCTATTAGTAAATAACAAACTCAATAAAAGAAATAAATTAGATCACAGTGGGATTTATCAAATTAATTGTAACAACTGTAATGCTATCTACATTGGACAAACGGGTAGAACTTTCAACATCAGATTCTCCGAACACTTGAGATCTTGGAAATTACATAGAATTGAGTCACACGTTGCTAAACACATGCTAGAGCACAATCATACTTTTGCCATTACAGACTTGCAGATCTTACACATTGTAAACAAGGGATTGAGAATGAATTTCTTAGAGGCACTTGAGATCAATAAAGCTATTTCTGAGAAAAAACTTTTAATGAACGAACAACTAGACTTAAATTCTTCACCTCTCTTGAAACCGTTTTAATCCCTTGTCGAATTCTCCATTTTCTTAAACCGCCCCACCTTTGATGAATTATATTATATATAAGAGCACTTGTAACCTTCTTGTATCATACCTGATGATGGCCTTTTAGCCGAAATACGTATCGTAGAATAAAAATTTATTTTGAAACTAACCGAATGTGTTTATTTTATTTATAAATAAATAATATATTAAAATGATTAAAATTTATTTTTCGAAAAATCTCTGCAAAAAAACAAAAGTGATTATTACTGCTGCAACTAAATATAAGAAAACGATTAAGATTTTTTAGAGTAATGTCTGCAAAAAATATGTGAGGTTATTAATGCAGTATAAAATAGCGGAAAAACCAACTATTTAAACAAACGTCAAAATCTCAAACAGTTTTTTAAATCTCACCACCTCTCGAGCATGCGAGATGTATTGAGATTTATTTGAAATCCATGACGTCATGACTTGTGTACAAAACGTTGCCAATAGATGGCCATAGCGTTTTTGAGCGAGATTTTGGACTCAGAATAGCCCTACAGAAGTTTAAACTGTTTGAATGCAGCCAAATATGAATTTGTGAGTCTATTTGTCATCAGGCAATATGCAATGGGAATCGACTAAATAATTTTATATATTAAAAATAAACATTATTTATTTTATAACACTAAAAGCTCTGACAGTAATAACGAAAGTAATCACGAGTATCATAAAAGTAACAGTGGCCCTATGCGGTTGGGGTTGTCAGGGATGTATTTAGAATTATTATAAAATTACAGCTTACGCATATTCTCAAAATAACATTTTGTTTTGCTAATGTATCACACTGCTCTTTACAAATTATAAGAACAGGGTAAACGATCTTAAAGCAGAACCACTTAGGTAGTAATATTATTTTGAAAAATAATAATATAATTAAAAACTAAAATAAAAAAAAACACATAAATAATAATATTTTTAAATAGCAGTATGATACTGTAACAAATCAAGCTAGTTGCGTACCGACCTAGTTCAGTTTTGCTGAGCTAGGTAATTCGCGATTAGCAAATGCAACTAGCTACGTCATATCTAGCAACAGTTGCATAAAATTGTGCGATGTCATTTAACGAAATGTTGCTAGGTCGGGATTTGTATACAATATCGGACATTTGAATTTAGGTCAAAATTGAGTATAAAACCGCGATGTCGCTTGACATCGAGGTCTCAGATCAGATTGCGATTAGCGAGTAGTATTTTGTCAGTAAGTAACGTAAGCTTAAACCAGTATTTTGTAAAGTCATTGTTTATTTTTGTATTGTTATATCTTTATAGTTTTGAATTAAATTCTTATTTATTTTTTGTATCAATTTAATTCTCTCACGAGCTAATCCTAGTCTGGACATTTAAGTGTGTATTAGAAGAGCTCACCTAAAATCAACCACCAGGTGAGTATAGAAGAAACATCGCTACACGCATATAGTTAAGAGGGAGCCAAACGCGTGCACGTTCTCATAAGACGGGCGTTTGTTACAATACATTAGCAAAACAAAATGTTATTTTGAAAATATATGTAAAAGACAATTTAAAAAAATATTAAGTACATCCCTGACAACCTTACTGCTGGGATTTAACCTTAACAATCGGATGAGAACGCTACAGTTATTAATATGTTACTTATACACTTGTTTGTGCACCAAATGGGGTTGTTTCATCCATGTGGTTTCTTTATTCATCAGAGGAAGTAGTTACTCATCCTGAGCCATCAGAAGTGCGGAAGCAATGACCTGTTTCATCAACAATTATATTCATTTATTTATTAAATCAGACAATTATATATAATCTTATTTTAATAACTAATACGTTGTCATATATTTATTTTTGTGAATCGAATAAATAAATATATAAGATTAAATTTATTTTACACGAGTACGACAATTGTATATATCTGCTATAATTGAAGTAAATGTATCGATTTAAAGGCATCTGTGAAATTATTGCAAAAATGTAACAGTAATTAAATAATTAAGAGTGTATAAAATATGATATATATATATATATATATATATATATATATATATATATATATATAAATATAAATGTTATAACTTTAGGAAACAGAACAGTTCACCTGTCGTTATAAATGTAATATGCTGTAAACGCTAAGATCAATTGTGTACAAGTTGACATGTAGAGTTCCGAATTTCCACGAAGAAATAAAAATATATTTGTCAAATGAAACAAGTTCGTTTTATTGCATTTTAAATGCATGTTTTTACAGTTTTATGTCAACATTAAAAAGCACGTCCAATTTTCCAGGAATTTCTGAAGCGAACACACTATTTTTATTATGCTTAGGCAGAAATTAGGCACAAAATATTGGTGAAGAAAAAATTTGATTTTGAATTTGATTTGTGCCAACTTCACATATGCGAAAAAATAAATGCTTCTAATTTTGTAACCGGTCATGATGGAACCAAAATTTGTAGGGCACAAATAGGCACAAATTAGGCACAAAATATTGGTGAAAAAAAAATTTTAATTTGAATTTTGTTTTGTGCCAACTTCACATAGGCGAAAAAACAAATGCTTCTAACTTTGTTACCGGTCATGATGGAACCAAAATTTGTTGGGCACAAATAGGCACAAATTAGGCACAAAATATTGGTGAAGAAAAAATTTGAATTTGAATTTTGTTTTGTGCTAGTGTGAATTTAGCACCATGTACATTTTGAAGTCATCAGTTGCCAAACCATTTGTTTTGGAATATTTATTTCTAGGGCACAAAATAATTAGTTAAGAAAATATTTAAAATTTTATTTTTGTTGTGCTGGTGTGAACTTGGCACAATACTCATGTTATTGTTCATAACTCTAGAACCAGTAGGAATAACGATGTAATTCTTTGAGCACAAATAGGCACAAATAAGGCACAAAATAATGCAATAGTTTTTATAATTTGTGCCTCCACTCGTTGTGCAAAGTTCACACATCCATCTACTAGTTGTTTAGTAATCTTCAACGGAATAATGTTGTGCAACATATAGTAGGATTCACGGAACTTGAACATTCTTTACAATCCTTAGTCAGATATAAGTAACGACATAAAAATAATGTACATGTTTTATAATATGTGCGATAGTGTCGTTTAAAGCTTATAGACGTTAAAGTTGATTTTGTGATAAAACATAACCTAAGAATGTTTGTCAAAATAAAAGGATTCTGACACGTTTTTATGTATTTATGTATGTATATAATTAATGAAACTAATCCATCTTAGGGTTTTGAAACACCATTAGCCACAAGAGAAGTAAATACAGTTCAAAGCTGGGTTGAGTCTCTTCCAATTTCTATTAGAAATCCGAACGAACCTCGTCAGATGCATTTGTAAGGTTTCGTTCCAGATTTTGTAAAAAAAATTAATTATTGTGCACATATAATTAAGTTAAACCACCATTTTTGTAACAGTATATGTAACTATTATGTAATTTTTTATTATTTAAATAAATTTTTGTACTAAATTTATATGTTTTAGATTATTTTATAAACCTATATAATTAGATAATTCATATATTTACTTATATTAAAAACATCTAACATTATTAGTTGATTAATATATTCTAATTATTTAAAGCATCTAATATCATTAGACAATTTAAATATTTAAAAGGATTTTGTATCTATTTTAAATAGATAAATTTTCTCTTATTTTTAGTTTATTCATCTAAACTAAATAGTTAATTTACGTACTGCTTTTGTTAAAACAACAAATCATCATTCGATAAACTAACTATTTCTATTTTATAATTTGACTAGTTAAGTAGATAATATGGTATATGTATATATATTAGATGAGTTGCCTATTCCTAATTAGATATATCAACTATTGTAATTAGAAGGCTGAAAATCAATGACGAACATTAGATAAATTATCTAGAGTGTTAGAAGATTTTTCAAACCATTTTTTTCTGTGTAGAGTGCCACCCGTTTGACCATTGGTTTTCGAGCGCCTCTTCGCTAAACCTTCGCGTAACAATTGTTTTTTGTAAAGATAAGAGCCCGAGCCAATTACATTCTCGCTCAGGTGAACCCTGGTTCATTACAGTAATACCACCGTGGATAATTAACCCATATGGTGACATAGAAGAAACGAATGTCATAATACAACAGGAACTCACTGAACTAAGTACAAACTTAAGAAGAACTTAAGGTTCAGTTTAAAAACGGATATCAGCAATTCTGGCTGCAAAACAACATACCCGTTACTTATCACGTATTATGGAATATAGCGAGGAAATTTACAATTTCCTTTCTATCGTCATACCTAGTGGAAAGGTGGTTCAGCGCTGTTACCAATCTCCTTACGAAAAACAGACTGGACATCATTAGCCGAGGAGATTTAAGATTAAACCTTACAAAATTGACGCCAAATGTTGATAATTTATTATTAAAGCATCAGATTCATCCTTCTCACTAAAAACATTTACTTATTGCTTAGTTTATTTTATGTTACGTATATTTTATATAACAGATACAAAATTTTATTTTGAGTAGTTTTAATTGAAATTCAATTAATAAATGTATAAAACTTAACATGTGCTTTTACTTTAAGTTTTTCACTACAGTTAGAAATTTACAAAAAACAATGTCAGGTAAGTGGGGGTCTACCTAAAACCGAAAAACATGGCAAGGGGTCTACGACACAAAAAAGTTTGGGGACCTCTGTATCAGAGAGTATGGGGAGATGGATTTCAACGTTAAATCGGTTGTACAACGTTTGCAAAGATGGCGGGTTCCATGGAGCCTACACTGGAGGTTTAGTTGTCGCCGCAGCCACCGAGGGCGCGCGTTTTTTTTTTTTTTTTTTTTAATGAAAGGATAGATGTATTTTTCTTTTCGTGGTACAGTAGACCACGAAATGCAAAAGTACCTCCTAAATAAAAACCATTATTTAATAATACAAATATTTATTACTAATTCAGGTTTAAATTTTACTTTATATAACATTCACATATTTATATGTTAAGATAACAATTATATTTTTATTATTAAATATTAATAATATTCGTATTTGGCTCTTCAGTCGAATATGAATTACATTCGATCAAATAGTTTTTATAATGGAACAAGTAAATGCTCATATTTATAAAAGAAAACTAATTTTAATCAGTAAATTTTTAATGAAGCTTTAATTGACTTTCATCCATTCATCGCAATCTTTAAACCATTGTTTAACATTTAAATAAGTTTTTCTTCAATAATTTGGTTTTGATGTTAGTACATTCTTCTCATACGCACCCATCTACGACAAAAAAATTACTTTCTGTTTTTCCTCCGCAACGTCTTACGATGCCTTTCTGTCGCATGTCGTTGAATTGGATCGCGCCAGGATAAGCGCAAGGTCTAATCCACCTGCACTCGAAATGTTTTGAACATACACGATATGTTCTATAAACATCATGTGCAGGAGGAATAACGTACAGTCGCAGATTGTTGATTTTTTCCAACCAAATTCGGAAAAGTGCTCTGTCCTTCGGAAAACAGGCGAACCGTTTTCTGTAATCAAAGCATCCGGGAACACAACCGAATCGGTTATTTAAATGCATACTACGAACAAACTATTATAGAATTCATATCAAATGTTTACTATTTATTTGTGATTTAATACTTACATGCCACAAAAAAAAAGAGATTGCTCAAAAACAAACACTTGCTAGAGTTAAATAATATAAAATACAAAAGAACTTCCCGATAAATAACAGAGGACAAATCAATAAAGAACAATAACAAAATTGCATGTATGACGTATTGCACAATAAAAATGTTACATTATTTACAAAATGGATTCCAATAAACGTACTTATAAATAAATAATTTATTTTTCCAAAAAATGCAGTATAAAATCATCCTAAATTTTTATTTGATTAGTAAAATATCAAGTAAATATTTAAAATTTATATACATTTAATTCGTTCAAATTTTTATAATTTTTTATTATCGCGACGATCGCGACATCTAGAACAGCGGCGAATATGCAATTTTCTAACCTAACAAAACTCTGTCCAATGGTGGCTATGTTTCTTATTACTCCCCCTTCTCTCTGCTCTGTATTTAACTGTCGCCAAGATGAATGCAGCAGTTGAGATATGACTCGTCCGATGATATAACTAGTGAATCAATTGCAAAACACCCTTACAATATTTTACAATATTCATTTACTGAGATTTGATTGAACCACAGTTTGTAGGCGATGTCGTGGCTCCGTTAATATGAATCGTAAGCGTTGATATTCCAAATTATGCATATGGAGGAAATAAATCGGGTCTTTATTCCCAGCCATACTATGTTCCTCTCTTGAGAACAGAGTTTGATCGCATTGAAATTGATATAAGGACAGACATGGGTAGTGCTGCATCATTTGAAACGGGTACACTGTGTGTGATACTTCACTTTCGACGACGTAAATAACATTTAAAAAAAATGAGTGGCTGTCCATATCAAAATTATTATAATCGACAAGCAGGTTCTGGTATAGGAATACAGAGGGGCTGCTTTCCAGAGAGGCCACGGGTTGGGAAGTTTCTTCAGTGGTTTATTCAGACGAATTATGCCGTTGATAAAAAAAGGGGTGGGAGCTGTTGGACGGGAAGCAGTTAGGGCGCATACTCTAACTGCCCGGCGGTTGGTGTCACAAATCATTGGACTGTCAAATCGTATAGTCATCCTGCCCGAATTCAAATTTTAAGAAATCCGCATTTTAGAAGGTAGATTCACAAAGGCAAAAAGTAAGAAGAATAAAAAATTCTTAGATATTTTATTTAAATGTATAAATATAAAATTATTTTATTTATTATTTTTGGACCATGCTAATCAACTTTAAACTAAACTGTATTTTCCCTATTGATACATTGTTACCTGTAATAATAATTTCGCAGAAATGTACCAATTTCTAATCTTCCTGTTTAATACGTACTTCCCGTAAAACTAGGCAATTTAAGAGGGTTAGTAAACCTTTTTTTTATAACCGATAGTTCGGGCAAAATGAAAGGTCAAAAAAGGTACAAACCCAACCGCCGGGCAATTTGAGTATGCGCCGCAGTTAGTACTGGAATAAATTTCCTCGGAGATCTTAATGAAAATCGTCCGTCAAAGAAGTGTTCCAGAATCGTTTCACCGAGGCAAAGAGTAACTTGAAACGCAAAGCTTTTGAAAAAGTGGATACACTTCTTTCCGGCGCAGGACGTATAAAGAAGCAAATGAAAAAAAAAAACGTCTTCATTCGCGACCATCACTCAGTCGTGTTAAGACTAAATATAAAACTCTCGATAATTTTACTTAAAAATGGCTTTTTAACATACTCAGTCTTGTAAATGTGTCATGTATGATTTAGACATTTTCGCATTGCCTCCGACGCAAACCAGCATAGAATTTGGACAATGGATTAACTATAAACCTTTGTCGTCCCTTACCGACGACTCACCTATGGAATTCGTTATACCTGGCCATGGTGATCAGTACATAGATTTGTCACAAACAATATTGTATCTAAACGCGAAAATAGTGATAAATGAACATGAAGATCTAACAGACACCGATATCGTGGCACCCGTGAATAATTGGATGCATTCGTAATTCAGTCAGGTGGATGTATATCTCAATCAAAAACTTGTATCGCCGCCCAGCAATACGTATGCATATCGTTCGTATATAGAAACTCTACTCAATTATGGTCAGGAAGCTAAATAATCGCATCTTACATCGAGTTTATGGTATATTGATTGTGCTGCAAAAATGGATGAGAAAAAGCATAATAAAGAATTTGAAAAACGTAAACAATTTGCTGCGAAAAGTAAAAATGTTGGGACATTTACATGTTGATTTATTTAATCAAGAAAAGTTTCTAAACAATGGCGTAGAAATGAGAGTTGGACTCGTACGTTCAAGAGATGATTTTAATCTTATTTCCGACACGGTCAATTATAAAGTTCCAATAAATGAAGCAACACTTTTGTGCGGCGTATGAATTAGCCCATAATAAAACTCTCGAGATGACGACGGCTAAGTATCCGATTACGCGTGCTTATTGCAAGGCTATTACTATCCCGTCCGGAGTACAGGGATAATCTCTCGATAACATATTTCTTGGTCAGTTACCAAAGAGATGTGTTTTCGGTTTTGTGTCTAATTCCGCATTCAACGGCAAATACAGATCAAACCCTTTCAATTTTCAACAGTACAATACAAACTTTCTGTCGATATGTGTAAATGGACAGCAGATTCCTTCTAAACCGTTACAACCGAATTTTAAAGATAGAAAAACATACATACAAATGTATAACACTGTTTTCTCCGGCACTGGCATTCATTTCTCTAACGAAGGCAATGCGATAACCAGAGAGGGCTATCCCGATGGGTTCTGTCTAGCCGCATTCGATTTAACACCGGACCTCTCTGCTAACACAATGTCCCACTGGAACTTGACGCGACACGGCTCGTTACGTTTTGAAGTTTGTTTTGAAACGGCGTTAACGCAAACCATAAATTGTATTATTTACGCAGAATTTGACAATATTATAGAAATAGATAAAAATAGAAATGTTATTGTATACTATGGTAGTTAAAGTGTATTATTTTTTTTAAATAAATATATAGACAATATGATTTTCTTATTAGTTGCTCTTCTACCTTTTAGCAGAATGGGTGTGATTATAGATTTTCAAAGTGTTCATGGTGTTGATAAAGAATTTGTTATTAAAGAATTAGCACTTATATCGTTGGACAATGAGTTTTTCCATCACTTTTTGTTTAAACCTCCGTACAGTGAACATACATTATATCAAAAAGTAGTTTTTTCTAATAACTGGTTAAAACATAATCATCACGGGCTAGAGTGGAATCATGGTTTTGTTGATTATTCACATCTTTACACCCTTTTAGAGGAAATAATAACGTGCGATACTAAAGACGTGTTCGTAAAAGGTCTAGAGAAGAAAAAAATTCTTGAAAAATTGCTTAAGTGCGAAAATGTGTGTGATTTATCAGAACTCAAGTGTCCGCCAATCAGAGATTTAAAAAATCTTGTCAATTTCAAATAACAAAGTGTATACCAGTTTCACATAGACACAAGATATGTGCTGTAGAAAACGTATTGCATCTCAGAAACTGGTACAATATCAATTGCAGAGATGAATGCGGGTTATATCGAGAAAATGCTCAGGAATCACTTCCGTCATATCGCACACTATGGAGTCTATGCTGCCAATAGACTGCCTCATAAAGTTAACTACCCATGTGCAATCATCGTTAATACCGATCCAGATACCCTACCTGGATCGCACTGGGTCGCTATTTTTATCGATCGCGGAGGAAGAGGCATGTATTTTGACAGTTATGGAAGACCGCCTCGAAATGTGCATCATTTGAATTTCATAAGGAAAAACTCACAAATCTGGACGTATAATTCAAATTTATTGCAAGACTTGTATTCCACTGTATGCGGCCAATACTGTTTATTATTTCTATTATTTAAAATAAAAGGACATACGCTTAAGGAATTCGTAAAATTGCGTAAATTTTGCAATAATAATAAGTTGAAAAATGATAGGTATGCTAAGGGATTATTCGAATGCTATTTTTCTGTAAACTGTTATAAAAATTTGTGAACTTATCAATAATGTACGCGTCAAAATATGATTAATAAAATTTTTATTATTATTTACACCTTAAAATTAATTCTAAATCTAATAAAATTTTTATTATTTACATCTTAAAATTAATTCTAAATCTAAACAACTTACCTATTCGCACTATTTATAAAATCCTTAACAAACCTTATATCTACACTTAATTTGAAACTATACAATCTATACATGTCCCAAAAATCCTTTAAAACTCCTTGCACCAACCCGAACTCACATAACTTTTCACACACGTTACACTGTCTACCAGTTTTCACTTCGTACAGCGCGCAGTACTGCACGAAGCGAAGATATCCATTGAAAAACGAGTCTTCTTCACTCACTTGATTGTCCTCCGCCACCGCCGCACGACACAGCACTTGTTCGCACATTTTAACATCCTCCTCGTCAAGGAGGACGTGGTGCCCGTCCCTACTTAGCTCAACGGCGGTGCGGTCCATGAGTGTCATGCTGATGCCACATGTCTCGTGGAAGAATTCAGCCGCTTCCACGAGACGCTGCCTCAGAGAATCTCCCATGTACCGCATCGCCTCAACTAGTATACGGCAGTCCTTGAAACAGATAATTTGCCGTCCCCGTGCAAGCTTCACCTCACATTTCATATCATTTTAGGGACTAATCCCTACAATGATATATAAAGTAAGTGTTACCTGCAGCGTAACACGACGAAGCAACTTGTCTGCATCAAGCCCCCTAAACGTAGGTAGATTGAATCTACCTGGGGGGTGGGGGCGTCAGCCGTCGACGAGTCCAGGTTCCGCAACATGTCAGGCGTTAAAGCCACCACGGCAGCTTCGGACCCCAAGCCGTCGGGTAACGTCCACACGTCCGCCGTACTGGGACCTGCCCGATCACCACACACGCCTGGTGCCGTAACATCGGGCTGAGCTTGATCGCCATCGTCGTCGTCGTCGGTGATGGTTGGAGCCGAAAACTCCATAGACTCGGATGGGGACGCCGGAGCCTCCATCGAGACGTCGTCGTCATCATCTTCTCCGCCTCCTCCTCGCTGTCGCTTATGACATACACAGTCTCCGAGATTCTTATAAACAAAGTAAAAAAAATTTATAAATAAATAAATAATCATAATAAATATTATTAATGTAAAATAAAATATATCTTAACATTGAAATTATTAAATTTTATTTACGTCTGGTCGAATGCGACATGGCTGGACAGCCTGCGTTGGTTAATTTTGAGGGTTCATCGTGGGTCTACTGGTCGAATAACACTGAGTACCTACCCTTAAAATACGGGCCGCTTATATACGTTTCGCAACAATAGAAATGATATTCTTTCTATACTCTTTCGGTAACTTTTAAACATAGCGTTTGGTTCCATCGTATATCAGCAATAATACAAATAAGTTATTTATTTTTAATCTTCAATTACTTTCATTTATTTATTTTGATATTTTTTATAAAATCTACACATATTGCATGGTTTCGGGTGTTATACTTTTAAAACAAGACTATGATTTCAACGTATAATCAGTTATTTTATTTATTTATTTTTAGTACGCAATTTCTTTATTTATTTATTTATATTGTACTGTAGCATGTTTTTGTACACGTATGTAAACAGTTTTTTCCCACTTGAAACTGTTACTTACATTTTCATAATAATTTTTTTTACATCTAATTTCTGCAGTAATAAAAACCATACACATTTATTTATATTTATTAATTTAAATGCAAAATTTTCAATTTTTTTATTTTTGTATTAGATAATGTAAAATTGAAAAAACGCATGTTAAGTCCCTGGGTACACAGGTATGCCACGCGGTATCTCAGAAACTGCACAAATGACAATGGTCCCTTTTTTTCCGAAAAGGTGTTCTATGCATCTTGCTTTACCTTTTTAAACATAGCTTTTGACTCCATCGTACAGCAGAAATAATACAAATACGTTATTTATTTGACTCTTCTTATAAATGGTCAAATGTATTTGAAAATAGTAAAGACTCTCTCGTAGAGTCCACTACACTAAAGTTATTTTAGAATTTTTAAGATATTCGTATATTTTCTAGGGTCTGGTACAACCTGACGCCTTCGGACTAAAGGTGTTTTTATTTTTGTCTGACGCAAAGGGTCGCTGCAAACACGATATCTCGGCAGGACAGTAACAATGGTCCATGCCGCCAAATTCGGACTAATGGTGTTTTTATTTTTGTCTGGCGCAAAGGGCCGCTGTACATAAGGACAGGTGCAAACACGATATCTCGGCAGAGCAGTAAAAATGGTCAATGCCGCCAAAGAAAAAACAATGACATATTTATTAGGGTGTCGGTCTGGTGCAGGTGGGCCCCATAAATTTTTTGTTACACCTGACATATTTATTATTCGAACTCGAGATTTTAACGGAAATATACGTTTTGGCAATCCATGTCTGTGAGTGTGTGTGTGTGTGACTGTGTTTGTGTGTGTTCTCTACAGCCTAAACGGTTGAAGCTAAAATTATGAAACTTTAAACTTAAGATTTGCATATGCCTGTGGTGTGCACCTTCTATTTTTGAAAAAAAATATTAAAAGCGGAAGTGCCTGTTTACTCTAGTCATTTTTTGCAGTTTCTGCAATTACTCAAAAATGGTTACAGTTACAGAAAAATTGTATGTACAAAAATTCAAGGTATTTATATTTAGCAGAACTTTTGTTCGAATTTTTTTTCCAAAAAGGGTACTGGTTTCAAAATTAATTTCTGCTTATTAGGTATATTTTTAAATAAATCGTATCATCTGCGCCTGTCAATTGTTTAACAAAATAGACTTAAATAATTAGAAGAAGCTAACAGTCATATGAACGACGTTGTGATATAGTTGATAGTTAACTCGGTAAGACGGTAGATGACACTACATGTTACATTTCCAATAAAAAAATTTCATTTCAAAATAACTCAGTAGGCTGAAATGTTCATGTTTGTTGATTATCAGATAAAACAATTGATCATCTCTGCTTATCTGTCAATCACTCTCCTCTTTCAATTATCTGTAGCTTTTTGTGTTGCGATTTGTATTTTTCTTATATATCGTGTGTCAGTTAATGAACATTTTTGTGTGGTGAATATAATAATCTTACATCATTTAAGGTAAGGAAGTTATAATAAAATAATAATAATATATTATCTTGTAAACACTTTTTTTTGTCCATTAATTATCAATATCTAATATTTAGCAATGGTCATTAATATTTTAAATTAACAAGCCCATCCTTAGTCTTATAGAAATCCACGGCAAATTAGTAGTAAAACATTATTTTTACAGATGCCTTTTATAAAATGTATTGTGCCTACATACGGAAAAATGAAAATTAATAAATAACAATGTAAGATATATTTAATTTATAAAATAAGTAATATGTAAATATTTAAAAAAAATAAATATATTATTCATAAAAATATATGTTATTATTTGATTACATTTAATAGCAATACGGATCTAGATAAAGCATTCTTGATATTAACGATATTAACCTCGGAATTAATTTTAGTTGGTGGGTAATCCGGGAGAGGCGTTGACGACAACTCTTTCACAAAAATTAATACAGAGGTGTCATATCTCGTCTTCGTTATCTCTGAATTAGAAGTTTGACATTTAATATTTATTCAAAGAAATATATTTAGTGTATAAGCAATCTAAAGGTTAGAACAAATATTATAAATTAGATAAATAATGAAACTACGATGTAGTTTAACCCATATGCGCATAAGAAAGTTCGGTGCATGACACTGCAGATGTTTTTTACTTCATTACCCAATAATAATTTGCGGTCTAAGGTAATTTATTTCGCGACTTTTATCAATAATTAAATGATTTAAAATTGGACCATTGCTTATGCCAGTAATCCATGATTCATTTTGAAATGTTTATTAATTAGCCAACATTAAATTTTATTGAATAACATAACCAATTTCTCGAAATGGTCATCCCTGTTTTAATAATTTCATTTTGGAAAAGGACCCACCATTGGTTGACAGGGAACATTTTCAATTATAAACCGCTTATTTTCATTTGTAATTGGATCAGGAAAATTAAGTTTGTCGGATAAATAGATATTACCTTGCATATTTATTGCACTATGATTTAGATCAACATTTTCTACAACCGTTGTCTACGGACAATTCAGACTTGTTCAGACAGTTGCTTATTGTATAGTTAAGCCAACATTCAATGTGCCTATTGCATTTCGTTTTTTACATTTAAAAACATCTGCAGTGTCATGCACCAAACTTTCTTATACGCATATGAGTTAAACCACATCGTAGTTACCTTATTTTTATAATTTATAATATTTGTTCTAACCTTTAGATCGCTTTTACACTAAATATATTTCTTAGAATAAATATTAAATGTCAAACTTCAAATTATTTAAGTCTATTTTGTTAAACAATTGACAGGCGCAGATGATACGATTTATGTAATAATATATATAATGAGCAGAAATTTATTTTGAAGCCAGTACTCTTAATAGAAAATAACTCGAAGAAAAGTTGTGCTAAATATAAATACCTTTAATTTTTGTTTATAAAATTTTTCTGTAACTGTAACCATTTTTGAGTAATTGCAGAAACTGCAAAAATTGACTAGAGTAAACAGGCACTTCCGCTTTGAATATTTTTTTCAAAAATAGGAGGTGCACACCTCATGCAGATGCAAATCTTAAGTTTAAAGTTTCAAAATTTTAACTTCAACCGTTTAGGCTGTAGAGAACATACACACACACACATACATACAGACGTCATTCCAAAAATAGTTGGAATCGATTCAGGGAAGGTCAAAACGTATATTTCCGTTAAAATCTCGAGATCGAAATTTTTCATGATTACAATACTTACTTATACTGCATATAAGAAAGTAAAAACTGATTTGGGTACATAACATTACTATAATATAGCAATTTTTAAAATCGTATGGAACTGAATGTTTTTGCTTTTGGTGCAAATTATAAAGACAATATTCTTGCACACTATTACAGATGGTATAACTTTCAGCTTATTTCGTTTCATACCGAGGTGAAACCCTAATTTGACTGGGCTAAATGTTCTTTGCTTTTGGTGTAAATAATAACGACAATATTACAAATGGCGTATTTATTTCTTTTATTTGAAATTGTGAAAATAAGAAATATATTTAATGAATTCTTTGAGAAAAAATGAAGATATATTCTCTTTTAATAGTAAAATTGAAGAAATTATACAAAATGATACGTCGTATAAAACTAAATGTTTCTAACTGTATGTACGTAGAATCTATACTATAAACATTGTAGTAACAAATACAACCTTGAAAAAGCCGAACATTTGATGCTAACAATGTGTTAGAAAGAGTTTTTGTTATTTTCGTGACAAAAATTTCAATTTTTAATATGTACCTATATATAATTTAACGTTTCATTTTTTTTACCTTCATTTTAAGCATGGATACAATGCGAAATATATTATACAAAGAAAAACAATAAAACGAAACATACTAAGACGGTGAAATGCAACAATGCAATATATACGAAATTAAAAAAATTATAAAAAAACATAATAAATGTTTATTTATATATGTAGTAGATATTTATGAAAATATATTACAATTTACAATATTTAATGTACTATAAATATTATAAAGCGAAAGTGCAGTCGTTATTGCGACTCAACACGCAAAAAATTTAATGAAAAATTACGTGATGGTTTAGTTTCAACTCCTCTTTGTCAACAATTCACGTTTTCAAATTTGACTTGCTTTTACATGTATTGTTGCCCGGCAAGAACCACGAGGAGGTGGAAGCTGATTTGATTTATAATAAAAAAATCTTTCAAGTTTGGATAAAGGAATCAAAGGGGTATAGTCGGAAAGTTTAAGCTACCTACTGCCAAAATAATAACATAAAATATTACTTTATATATTAATTAAAAAAATTAAATTCAATGAGAGTTATTGAAGTTATTTAAAAAAATAAAATGTGTTAAACCGCAATTTTTAAATAAATAATATATTTTATAATTGATTGTAAATAAACTTTTGATTTTGCGGTACTTTTATTATTTCTTGCTTCTTCTGAATTCCATTTACATTCTTTATAAATTTTGGTGTTACTTGTTAACTTGAATATTATTTATTATAATTTCATTATTATTTTCGCATGATTCTTTATTTAATTGTTCATTTGAAGCAATCAATTCTAAGTTTTCGTCTATATCATCTAAACTATTTGAAGATTCTGGGGGTTTCATCAAATTAGTTATGGCAATAACACGTAGACTTGTTCTAAAATTTTAACGGATGGATTAAAATTAAAGCCGCCTCGTTGGCGGATCATTGCAAATGCATTTTCCAAACAGTCCTGATTCGTTCTTGCTGTTGTTGTAGACTGTTAGTTATTTCAATTCAGTTTTGAATTCGATAACATTAAAATTGAATTTATAGTTAATTTTAGTCCTGTAAAACAATCAGGTTTGCGTGAACAAAGTGGATTTAATTTTTGAATATTATTCATATCATATCGTTTAAAATGTTTATTATATTCAGAGATTTCTCTGAAATTGCGCATTTATTGGGATTTTTATCAAAGAGGGTGTGACTGTTTATTGAATCAAATAATATGTTCATAATAAAAAAAAAAAAAATCAGCCGTGTAAACACCGGTAACACTTTTAAGTTCACCTGAGCCGATGAAGCAGCTACACTATGGCTAAAGATTTGTAAAGTTAATTTACAATTCAGTTTTTGAAAGTTATTTGGATTTATATGAGCTTCTGTTAATTTACAGTTCGATCTCGCTAGTTGACTATATTTATCTACATTATAAGTTTTTATTACGTCTGTGAACGATACTTTATTGCCATATAAAATAAAATTACAATTTAACCGATTATTTCGGATACTTTTGAAAAGATGGGGCTAAAAGTTCAGTGGAGGGCACTTGATGGAAATTGGCATGAGAGATTAAATCTTCAATATCATGTGTATAATGTTCATCTGATTGTTTATTTCATTGTAGAATAATTATAACTAATAAAGTCGTTTCAGTAAAAATTTAAGTTAAATTTTTTATTAAAATCTTGTCGATGTTCTGACTTTTTTAATTTCGTAAAAGATAATCAGCCTAATTCACGTGTCCCTTGTTTGCGAAACAATATTGTATTGATTACAAGTGACTTTACAATGTGCTTTAAGATATTGTTTTTATTTGGTATTCTCGTGACCACCTTGTAAATCCCAATTTACAATAGCTTATATCAAACGATATCTTATCGCTTACAAGAATGAAGGTAGCGTGCATTGCTACCAACAATATTTTTTAAGTTGGTATATGGTTTATTGTGAAGTTAACCGCGTTAAACATAACCACATAGTTGCTCATAAAAGTGATATAAATAAACATACAACATATTAAATTAATTAAAATTAATGTAGGGAAAATTTATTGATGGCTTTATTTTAATATGGGATTAATAATTACAAGTTCCAGAACTCTTTCGTCGCCATCCAAATTAGTGCGATTATTTTTATTTCTTATAATAAAGATATGAATTATTTGTAAACTTCTTATTCAAAATTAAATTGGCCGCAACATTTCCGTGAATTCCAATTTATTAAAATTAGTGCGTATTGTTGTAACGCTTGGCATCGGCCTATTTGGAAATATTATTGCGAATAAATTTAGAACTTAGCGTAAACAATTTTTATAATATTAAAAGATTTTATAATAAGTTTTTCTTAGTTAGAAAAAATTTAATTAATCACAAAATAAATAAATGACATGTTTCAAACGGCACAAATTCATTAGTCGTTTGTTTTAATATTATAGTACTATTTAATTGTAATTTTGAATATTTTCAAATCAAATTTCTGCAATTATTAAAGCATGCAAAAATAATTTTGTTTATTGATCTGAGTGCAGAAAATTAATCTCTACAAATCTTTTTTTGAGTCATTTTTGCTTATAATAATTTGTGGGGCAATTCGCAATGAAAAGCTATTTTTACATGTTGAATTCTTATGTACACAGCCACCGACTCTAAACGAAACAAAAATAATTATGAAAAAAAATAAAGTGCTCCGAAGCAAATTTATATTTAATCAATTTAACAATTATTTTAAAAATAACAATATTATATTTTATGAATTTAGACAAATTTTAGATCGTCACTTAATAATATGAAATAGTTTTGGGCCATTATACATGGAATAAATATAATAATCATGTCTACATTCAATACAATACTCCGTAACAACAGCTAAGGAGGTGTTGTTCAGTATACAATAATTGAAAGCAAATATTGTATTGTATTCAATCTAAATTTTGTCACAAGAATACCAAATATTAGAATTTCTTGTTTCATACACAATATTGTAACTCATACAAGACTTGTTTCGTAAACGATTGTCACAAGAATATCATTTTTAAAATTTCTTGTGTACTATATAATAATCGTATCGTATACAATATTGTTTCGAAAACAAGGGACACGTGAATAAGGCTGATTGTCAGAGTTAGGTTTATATTGGCTTGGTAAGGATTCCTTTCATATTTATTCAAAAGGCATATATCACAGTGATTAATGTAATTTTGAATGTGTTTTGCCATGTTTGGCCAGTAACAAATTTTCTTTAAAGAATTATACGTTTCAGTTATGCCGCGATGGTTGGTTTTGCCTTCGTGGTATTTCTGAATTTCTAATATTTATTCGTCTTTACTTTGTTTGTCTTTTACTTTATGTGGACACTTTATTAACATAAAGGAATTATTTTTGAAATATTTTTGTAGGATGTCGTTGAAATTTACATCTAAATTATAGTCAAATATGCAATAGTAATTTATTTTTGGTATTAGGTATTCTTTTATACATTTGCAAATTTCGCTATTTACATTTCTCATATCGATGTATAAGTAAAATCTTTGCGTTTTATGACCGAATAGTTTTTCGATTTTTATTTCTGTTGGGTTTGTGATCCCTTTTACGATAATTTGATGACGATCATGAATCATGAAAATTATACAAATAGAATTTTACTGGTTTAGACTAAAAAAATATTATTACGTATTCGTTGCCTTCCGAAGAGCCATTTGCAGTATGAAATCTTCTTTATAGATCTTATAATGTTTTTTATTTTTATAGACGAGATTTTTATTAATTAAGGAATTAGTTGATCCGGTATCAACGAAGCAAATGAATTTTTTTAATTTTAAGTAGGGTAGTTTACTAGTCATGTTGCAATTCATTACTTCTCCAATAGTTCGAGGCTGGGGTCGTCTAAAAAAGAATCGTCGCTATTCGGTTCTGTAAGTTCGGTTTCTTCCATGTTAATTTGCTTTTCGTCGTCGTTATAGTCTGGTTGTTCAGCTTCTTGATTGAATAATTCTTCAGTAATATGGTTTGTTTGATTGTGATTTCTTCCGAATTGATAATTTTGACGCGCGAATTGTGTTCGTGGGGTGAATGTTTGTCGTGTGGATATGCTCATTGGGGTTTGTTTAGGTAGAATTCGTTTTATTTGTGATTTAGTATTGTTAAAATTATGAGAGGAGGTTGCCGGTTGTCTGGCTTGAAATTGAGGGTAGTATATTGGTTTATTTAATTTTTGCGTGATTTTTTTGTTAATTCCCTGACTTTTTTGCGCGTCTATTTGAAATATATTGGTTAGCATATTATATGCATCATTTAAACTGGCTGGGTTACGTGTCCTTATTAAAGGTCCAACTGGTTCTTTTAAGTTCAAAATTAGAGATCTTAACGCAATTTTGTTTCCATTTATTTTTAAAGTGTTAGCTTCTATTGGGTTTTGATTGTAAATGTCGAAATAAGCTGTGTTACTACTTAATAATTCCTGTTTTTTTGTGGAAATAATCAAAGCATGAAAGATTATTTTGTTTCAAATTTGCAATTTCTAATGTAAGAGTAATATCGTCCCTTCTATCAGAATATGCATCGCACAAGGCATGTTTAAGCTCTGCCCAAGATTTAACACTACAATAACTAATTTTTTCAGCGACTCGCCTTTAATTTTTGATGCTATACTAGTTAGCAGATAATCATATTGGAAATCGCTAGGATCTACCGTATTAAAAAAGCGGTTAATTAATTTTTCCGAAATTTGTATAAATCGGTGTAATAATTTAGGATTTTCGTTAAATTCTGGTACCATATTATGATGGCATTTTTTCAACACTGGGTGAGTCATTATTGCAATTTACTTTACAGTAATACAACAAAAATAATGTATTAATATATATATTTATATATAATAATTATTATTCTAATTGAATAACTGAATTATTTATTTCTTTTTATTTAGTGGCAGTAGTGATAATCATTCACTTACAGAAATAAAATGATTTTCGTCGTTTGCGCCGATGCCTTGAATGCTGCTTTGTTTCCGGGCGTATTGGGCTGATCCAGTTCTGTGGGCTTCACGTTGGTTGTTCTTTTCGATGTAGTTCGAAGGTCCGGGCTCTCGTTTTGCGGGCACTGTGGATTTCTTCTGTTGGTTGCGGATATTCAATGGCACTTATGAAGTTCTCGACTTATACAATTTTTTTCTTCGTTTTATTTTTCGTAATTTTGCGCGTAACTTTTGTTGTTGCGAATGTTCAACGGCACTAGATTTAACTGGCACTTGTGAAATATCGACATGTAAATTTTACACGTAATTTTCGATTACAGAATAAATCGTTAAAACGAACCGTGTGATTTGTGGCACGTTTCTGTATCCTACCGACTGCGCCACTTTAGTAATTGCGTTCGTAATTACGTTTTTAAAAAAATTTATTGATATCGAAAAGATGTTACATAGAAGACTTGTCTGAGCAGAGTGATATGTCTCTGTAATTTTATTACATAGCTGTTTTTAGATAAAGCATAATTCTACGTAGTGAGATAAGCAAACATAAGATAAAGGTAGGGTATTTATATAACTTATAGTTCTATAACATAATTACAATTCTATAATATAATTTACACAAGCACTCACAGACAAACACACACACACACACACAGACGGTCGCCGTACCAAAATCAGTCGGAATCGATTAAGGGAAGGTCAAAACATTCATTTCCGTTAAAATTTTGAGTTCGAAATGTTTCGTGATTATAATATTTACTAATACTACGTATAAAGAAGTCAAAACATTACACAAATATGCCTCAACGACAATACACATAACTTCATGAACAAATTAATATACTAAAACCTACTTATGTCTATGGAAGAGTTACATTAGCAGAAAACCTAACCCAATGCCACACATGTAAGGCAATAATTTATTACGGTCCTGTGTTCTTAAAATTTCACTGTAAGCAGACGTTGAACTATATCTTTCTTAAGTAGAACAGTCACCGTTGATACGTGAGACTGTGCACTATGGTTGTGAGTGGGTGAATTGTGCATGTGTGAGTGCATATGAGGGGTGACGCGGTCCAAGGGACGAGCGATGCTGTTGGTCAAACCAATGCTGTATGTTGATGGCGGATTGCTAATTGTTGAGTGAGTATTCTCACTGTCATTCAGGTATATTCCTATTTCCTTATCCTCAATGTTATATCCGCTAATCAGGGCGTGCTTGGCTTGTTCCAAGATTAGATCTGATAGCAGGTAATTCAATACAGGATATGATTGCATTTCGATTGCAGGACCTGTATTTTAGTACATCTACCTTCAGGGTGGACCTGGCAGAGGACCAGGGTTGGACCAGTTGGTAGATAAGCTTGTCGTGAACAAGTATGTACAGGGCTTAAGGCACTGTCTCCATATTCCTTAACCTACCTAATCCTTTGTATAATGTCTTGTGGTATCGGTATGACATGTTGTATTTTTATAATGCAGGTGTGAAGGATACCAAGGCGACGCCCAAACCTTAGGCGCCGTTATAACCATCGATGTGATCGTAGGATGTCTTAGCATCAGGTCAACCGGTCATTTATACATACTAATCGTAATGACTTTAATTAGACTTTAGTATTGTTCTTCTAAAACTGTATATATTGTATTTTATAACCGATCTATAACTACGTTAGAAAAGCCCTCTTATACACAACACATCAAAACACAAAATATATCTCATACACATCAACTATACGTTCATGATTTATATAAATGTTAACTTTAATTCATTTAAGCTAGTTTTATATTTTAGCAAAATATTCTTTGTAAAAAGAACGCGTTTTTAACGTTTTATGTCCCATAAATACAATCCTAAAACGGTCATCGTATGAAACTTATAACTTTAATACATAATACAATTAAACACCGTATTAAACCACACGACGCAATTAACCTCAAACACATATATACAAGACCCCTCTGACAAACACAACCAAAAGTTAATAAATAAATAAGTTGTGCAAATATTGTTTTTGAGAACAATAAATGCAATTAAAAAAAATAAATGATACTTCTACTTTGCGCTAAGGGAACGTTAAAGTTTGCATGTTCTGAATTTTGCCTAGGTTTTATTTGTAGAGTTTCATGAGCAATTTACTTCGGTAACAGATTACGGTTGGTAAGTTTCCTGGAAACTTCTTTCAAAAAAAAACATACAAATATATGCGACTCAACAAAAAAAGAGAACACACATATACAATATGTAATGGTTCGCTATATGTACACTCATCCCAAGAACAATTCCAGTAATGGCGCACGCAATAGTAATAAGTGTTTTAAACAATTGACCTACTTTTTGAACTAACTCAGTAGACTGAAATGTTCATGTTTGTTGATTATCAGATAAAACAATTGATTATCTCTGCTTATCTGTCAATCACTCTCCTCTTTCAATTATCTGTAGCTTTTTGTGTTGCGATTTGTATTTTTCTTATATATCGTGTGTCAGTTAATGAACATTTTTGTGTGGTGAATATAATAATCTTACATCATTTAAGGTAAGGAAGTTATAATAAAATAATAATAATATATTATCTTGTAAACACTTTTTTTTGTCCATTAATTATCAATATCTAATATTTAGCAATGGTCATTAATATTTTAAATTAACAAGCCCATCCTTAGTCTTATAGAAATCCACGGCAAATTAGTAGTAAAACATTATTTTTACAGATGCCTTTTATAAAATGTATTGTGCGTACATACGGAAAAATGAAAATTACTAAATAACAATGTAAGATATATTTAGTTTATAAAATAAGTAATATGTAAATATTTAAAAAAAATAAATATATTATTCATAAAAATATGTTATTATTTGATTACATTTAATAGCAATACGGATCTAGATAAAGCATTCTTGATATTAACGATATTAACCTCGGAATTAATTTTAGTTGGTGGGTAATCCGGGAGAGGCGTTGACGACAACTCTTTCACAAAAATTAACACAGAGGTGTCAAATCTCGTCTTCGTTATCTCTGAATTAGAAGTTTGACATTTAA
This sequence comes from Nebria salina, assembly GCA_944039245.1. Lineage (NCBI taxonomy): Eukaryota > Metazoa > Arthropoda > Insecta > Coleoptera > Carabidae > Nebria > Nebria salina. Next base: position 97,659 of record OX063287.1, read on the forward strand.
TATTTATTCAAAGAAATATATTTAGTGTATAAGCAATCTAAAGGTTAGAACAAATATTATAAATTAGATAAATAATGAAACTACGATGTGGTTTAACCCATATGCGCATAAGAAAGTTCGGTGCATGACACTGCAGATGTTTTTTACTTCATTACCCAATAATAATTTGCGGTCTAAGGTAATTTATTTCGCGACTTTTATCAATAATTAAATGATTTAAAATTGGACCATTGCTTATGCCAGTAATCCATGATTCATTTTGAAATGTTTATTAATTAGCCAACATTAAATTTTATTGAATAACATAACCAATTTCTCGAAATGGTCATCCCTGTTTTAATAATTTCATTTTGGAAAAGGACCCACCATTGGTTGACAGGGAACATTTTCAATTATAAACCGCTTATTTTCATTTGTAATTGGATCAGGAAAATTAAGTTTGTCGGATAAATAGATATTACCTTGCATATTTATTGCACTATGATTTAGATCAACATTTTCTACAACCGTTGTCTACGGACAATTCAGACTTTTTCAGACAGTTGCTTATTGTATAGTTAAGCCAACATTCAATGTGCCTATTGCATTTCGTTTTTTACATTTAAAAACATCTGCAGTGTCATGCACCGAACTTTCTTATACGCATATGGGTTAAACCACATCGTAGTTACCTTATTTTTATAATTTATAATATTTGTTCTAACCTTTAGATCGCTTTTACACTAAATTTTCTTAGAATAAATATTAAATGTCAAACTTCAAATTATTTAAGTCTATTTTGTTAAACAATTGACAGGCGCAGATGATACGATTTATGTAATAATATATATAATGAGCAGAAATTTATTTTATATATATATATCTTAATAGAAAATAACTCGAAGAAAAGTTGTGCTAAATATAAATACCTTTAATTTTTGTTTATAAAATTTTTCTGTAACTGTAACCATTTTTGAGTAATTGCAGAAACTGCAAAAATTGACTAGAGTAAACAGGCACTTCCGCTTTGAATATTTTTTTCAAAAATAGGAGGTGCACACCTCATGCAGATGCAAATCTTAAGTTTAAAGTTTCAAAATTTTAACTTCAACCGTTTAGGCTGTAGAGAACATACACACACACACATACATACAGACGTTATTCCAAAAATAGTTGGAATCGATTCAGAGAAGGTCAAAACGTATATTTCCGTTAAAATCTCGAGATCGAAATTTTTCATGATTACAATACTTACTTATACTGCATATAAGAAAGTAAAAACTGATTTGGGTACATAACATTACTATAATATAGCAATCTTTAAAATCGTATGGAACTGAATGTTTTTGCTTTTGGTGCAAATTATAAAGACAATATTACAGATGGCATATTTATTTCTTTTATTTGAAATTATGAAAATAAGAAATATTTTTAATGAATTCTTTAAGAAAAAATGAAGATATATTCTCTTTTAATAGTAAAATTGAAGAAATTATACAAAATGATACGTCGCGTCGTATAAAACTAAATGTTTCTAACTGTATGTACGTAGAATCAATACTATAAACATTGTAGTAACAAATACAACCTTGACAAAGCCGAACATTTGATTCTAACAATGTGTTAGAAAGAGTTTTTGTTATTTTCGTAAACAAAGGAATCATAGGGGTATAGTCGGAAAATTTAAGCTACCTATTACCAAAATATAACTATATATATTAATTATATATATCAATTAAAAAAATTAAAGTCAATGAGAGTTCAAAGAAATTTAAAAAAATAAAATGTGTTCAACCGCAATTTTTAAATAAATAATTTATTATAATTGATTGTAAATAAATTTTGATTTAGCGGTACTTTTATTATTTCTTGCTTCTTCTGAAATCCATTTACATTCTTTATAAATTTTGGTGTTACATGTTACCTTGAATATTATTTATTATAATTTCATTATTATTTTCGCATGATTCTTTATTTAATTGTTCATTTGAAGCAATCAATTCTAAGTTTTCGTCTATATCATCTATACTATTTGAAGATTCTGGGGGTTTCATCAAATTAGTTATGGCAATAACACGTAATTTATAGTTAATTTTAATCCTGTAAAGCAATCAGGTTTGCGTGAACAAAGTGGATTTAATTTTTGAATATTATTCAACATATCATATCCCTCGTTTAAAATGTTTATTATATTCGGAGATTTCTCTGAAATTGCGCATTTATTGGGATTTTTATCAAAGAGGGTGTGACTGTTTATTGAATCAAATAATATGTTCATAATAAAAAAAAAAAAAAATCAGCCGTGTAAACACCGGTAACACTTTTAAGTTCACCTGAGCCGATGAAGCAGCTACACTATGGCTAAAGATTTGTAAAGTTAATTTACAATTCAGTTTTTGAAAGTTATTTGGATTTATATGAGCTTCTGTTAATTTACAGTTCGATCTCGCTAGTTGACTATATTTATCTACATTATAAGTTTTTATTACGTCTGTGAACGATACTTCATTGCCATATAAAATAAAATTACAATTTAACCGATTATTTCGGACACTTTTGAAAAGATGGGGATAAAAGTTCAGTGGAGGGCACTTGATGGAAATTGGCATGAGAGATTAAATCTTCAATTTCATGTGTATAATGTTCATCTGATTGTTTATTTCATTGTAGAATAATTATAACTAATAAAGTCGTTTCAGTAAAAATTTAAGTTAAATTTTTTATTAAAATCTTGTCGATGTTCTGACTTTTTTAATTTCGTAAAAGATAATCAGCCTAATTCACGTGTCCCTTGTTTGCGAAACAATATTGTATTGATTACAAGTGACTTTACAATGTGCTTTAAGATATTGTTTTTATTTGGTATTCTCGTGACCACCTTGTAAATCCCAATTTACAATAGCTTATATCAAACGATATCTTATCGCTTACAAGAATGAAGGTAGCGTGCATTGCTACCAACAATATTTTTTAAGTTGGTATATGGTTTATTGTGAAGTTAACCGCGTTAAACATAACCACATAGTTGCTCATAAAAGTGATATAAATAAACATTCAACATATTAAATTAATTAAAATTAATGTAGGGAAAATTTATTGATGGCTTTATTTTAATATGGGATTAATAATTACAAGTTCCAGAACTCTTTCGTCGCCATCCAAATTAGTGCGATTATTTTTATTTCTTATAATAAAGATATGAATTATTTGTAAACTTCTTATTCAAAATTAAATTGGCCGCAACATTTCCGTGAATTCCAATTTATTAAAATTAGTGCGTATTGTTGTAACGCTTGGCATCGGCCTATTTGGAAATATTATGGCGAATAAATCTAGAACTTTGCGTAAACAATTTTTATAATATTAAAAGTTTTTATAATAAGTTTTTCTTAGTTAGAAAAAATTTAATTAATTTTAATAAGGGCATCACAAAATAAATAAATGACATGTTTCAAACGGCACAAATTCATTAGTCTTTTGTTTTAATATTATAGTACTATTTAATTGTAATTTTGAATATTTTCAAATCAAATTTCTGCAATTATTAAAGCATGCAAAAATAATTTTGTTTATTGATCTGAGTGCAGAAAATTAATCTCTACAAATCTTTTTTTGAGTCATTTTTGCTTATAATAATTTGTGGGGCAATTCGCAATGAAAAGCTATTTTTACATGTTGAATTCTTATGTACACAGCCACCGACTCTAGACGAAACAAAAATAATTATGAAAAAAAATAAAGTGCTCCGATGCAAATTTATATTTAATCAATTTAACAATTATTTTAAAAATAACAATATTATATTTTATGAATTTAGACAAATTTTAGAGCGTCACTTAAGAATATGAAATAGTTTTGGGCCATTTTACATGGAATAAATATAATAATCATGTCTACATTCAATACAATACTCCGTAACAACAGCTAAGGAGGTGTTGTTCAGTATACAATAATTGAAAGCAAATATTGTAATGTATTCAATCTAAATTTTGTCACAAGAATACCAAATATTAGAATTTCTTGTTTCATACACAATATTGTAACTCATACAAGACTTGTTTCGTAAACGATTGTCACAAGAATATCATTTTTAAAATTTCTTGTGTACTTTACAATAATCGTATCGTATACAATATTGTTTCGAAAACAAGGGACACGTGAATAAGGCTGATTGTCAGAGTTAGGTTTATATTGGCTTGGTAAGGATTCCTTTCATATTTATTCAAAAGGCATATATCACAGTGATTAATGTAATTTTGAATGTGTTTTGCCATGTTTGGCCAGTAACAAATTTTCTTTAAAGAATTATACGTTTCAGTTATGCCTCGATGGTTGGTTTTGCCTTCGTGGTATTTCTGAATTTCTAATAGTTGTTCGTCTTTACTTTGTATGTCTTTTACTTTATGTTGGCACTTTATTAACTGAAAGGAATTATTTTTAAAATATTTTTGTAGGATGTCGTTGAAATTTACATCTAAATTATCGTCAAATATGCAATAGTAATTTATTTTTGGTATTAGGTATTCTTTTATACATTTGCAAATTTCGCTATTTACATTTCTCATATCGATGTATAAGTAAAATCTTTGAGTTTTATGACCGAATAGTTTTTCGATTTTTATTTCTGTTGGGTTTGTGATCCCTTTTACGATAATTTGATGACGATCATGAATCATGAAAATTATACAAATAGAATTTTACTGGTTTAGACTGAAAAAATATTATTACGTATTCGTTGCCTTCCGAAGAGCCATTTGCAGTATGAAGTCTTCTTTATAGATCTTATAATGTTTTTTATTTTTATAGACGAGATTTTTATTAATTAAGGATTTAGTTGATCCGGTATCAACGAAGCAATTGAATTTTTTTAATTTTAAGTAGGCTAGTTTACTAGTCATGTTGCAATTCATTACTTCTCCAATAGTTCGAGGCTGGGGTCGTCTAAAAAAGAATCGTCGCTATTCGGTTCTGTAAGTTCGGTTTCTTCCATGTTAATTTGCTTTTCGTCGTCGTTATAGTCTGGTTGTTCAGCTTCTTGATTGAATAATTCTTCAGAAATATGGTTTGGTTGATTGTGATTTCTTTCGAATTGATAATTTTGACGCGTGAATTGTGTTCGTGGGGTGAATGTTTGTCGTGTGGATATGCTCATTGGGGTTTGTTTAGGTAGAATTCGTTTTATTTGTGATTTAGTATTGTTAAAATTATGAGAGGAGGTTGCCGGTTGTCTGGCTTGAAATTGAGGGTAGTATATTGGTTTATTTAATTTTTTCGTGATTTGTTTGTTAATTCCCTGACTTTTTTGCGCGTCTATTTGAAATATATTGGTAAGCATATTATATGCATCATTTAAACTGGCTGGGTTACGTGTTCTTATTAAAGGTCCAACTGGATCTTTTAAGTTCAAAATTAGAGATCTTAACGCAATTTTGTTTCCATTTATTTTTAAAGTGTTAGCTTCTGTTGGGTTTTGATTGTAAATGTCGAAATAAGCTGTGTTACTACTTAATAATTCCTGTTTTTTGTGGAAATAATCAAAGCATGAAAGATTATTGTGTTTCAAATTTGAAATTTCTAATGTAAGAGTAATATCGTCCCTTCTATCAGAATATGCGTCGCACAAGGCATATTTAAGCTCTGCGCAAGATTTAACACTACAATAACTAATTTTTTCGGCGGCTCGCCTTTAATTTTTGATGCTATACTAGTTAGCAGATAATCATATTGGAAATCGCTAGGTTCTACCGTGTTAAAAAAGCGATTAATTAATTTTTCCGAAATTTGTATAAATCGGTGTAATAATTTAGGATTTCCGTTAAATTCTGGTACCATATTAAGATGGCATTCTTTCAACACTGGGTGAGTCATTATTGCTATTTACTTTACAGTAATATAACAAAAATAATGTATTAATATATATATTTATATATAATAATTATTATTCTAATTGAATAACTGAATTATTTATTTCTTTTTATTTAGTGGCATTAGTGATGATCATTCACTTACAGAAATAAAATGATTTTCGTCGTTTGCGCCGATGCACAGTGGTCCGAAACTACAAAAAGTGTGACAAAAGTCTAAGAATTTTTCGAGAGTATTGAAATTCAGCAGACGTAAGTTATTGTGGTTGTTGATTATAATTTTGATATTTTTTTTGGGAAAAAAAATGGCGGACATGTAAGTGAAAAAAGTATATAACTTCTTTAAAAAAATAGGTATTAGGGTGTATTAAGGTTCGCTTATTTAGAATTTGATATAAAGAAGCAGTTATTTAACCGGAATGAAATTGCGTAGGTAAACTTATAAGCATTTGTGTTAAACGATATCGTAGTTTCACTATTCTGCAAATTTATAATCTTTTTCTAACCTGCAGATCGCTTTTACACCAAATATATTTCTAAGAAAAAATATTAAATGCCCAACTTCAAATTATTTAAGTCTATTTTGTTAAACAATTGACAGGCGCAGGTGATACGATTTATGTAAAAATATATATTATACATGATAATTTATTTTGAAGCCAGTACTCTTTTTGGTAAAAAATTCATACAAAAGTTGTGCTAGTTGACTAGAGTAAACAGGCATTTCCGGTCTAAATATTTTATTCAAAAATAGGAGGTGCACATGCGAGGCATTTACGAATCTTAAGTTAAAACTTTTAAAATTTTACCTTTAGTTGTTTAGGCTGTAGAACGCATACACAAACACACACACACACACACACACACACACACACACACACACACATAGACAGACGCCATTCCAAAAATAGTTTCAATCGATTCAGGGAAGGTCAAAACGTATATTTCCGTTGAAATCTCGAGATTAGAAGTATAAGAAAGTGAAAATTCCCATATATACGAGAAAAAAAGAGAAATTTGGATTTTTTTTAATTCACCCCGAGGGAAAAGGTCTTAAAATTATAACCCATCAAGAATTTTCACTTTATCTTTTCCAGAAAGCTTCAAAAATATACGACAGTCTAAAAAACAACTTTTAGAAGACGTCATCTGCCGCCGCCTAGATGAATCAGAATTGGCTAAATTTTTTTTTAAGTCTTCAATAAGTTGTATAAAAATGTGCAAAAAAAAATTTTTTTTAATAACTGCTATAGGATTCTCAAAAAAAATTTTAAAACGTGAATTATTTTTCGATTTAGTACGTAAAGATCCTCATAAACGATTATCTTGTAAAATAAACCTCGTATCCATGTTTGCGGCACGAAAAGGCAGGTAATCTTTACGATAATAGTTAAAGAATACTCCAAGCTATATTATTATTACTTTCATATCACAGGATCTCAGGGGATCACAACTTTTTTTAAAATTAAGTAAACAACTGTTTATGTTTACATTTGTCTTCACTACCATTTTTAACGTTATTGTTTATATATGGCAGATATAAATATTGGGGAATGTTATGTATGTAAATGATCTACATACCACCAGGAATGTCCATCACAAAACCGAATTGCAAATGAAAAACAAGATAAAAAGTTATGAACACTTGACGATATGTCAATAAACGATGCACCTAGTGTAACCGGTTACTTTGCGATGACGTATAGCTAATGTATTAAGATTTTTGGCGATTTTTTTTCTCTATTGTATACAATAGCTCCTTCATAACGATATCCCATAGTACTACATTTAAAATTACGACTTACATTTTTCGACTTTTGTCACACTTTTTGTAGTTTCGGACCACTGTGCGACGCTAGTAATAGAACAGGTATCAAAAACTTGGTTGTATACGTTTAAAATTGTGCAAATTCGTAGGTATAACAAAGATTTACATATTTATATATAGTTTTAAACAAGAAAAACGTTTTACACGTCTTTTTTAAAATTATTAATAAAAAAAAAACGAATACTGTTTAGCGATAATAAAATTGTACTTTTCACAGCCATTTTTAGTTAGTTAACGGTTACTATAGCTTAAGCAATTACAATCATATTTACTAGAAAAACGTATTTATTTATATTTACCTGGTTGAATAAACTAAATGAATATTATATCGAAACATTTTAAATGTTTAATATTGACTTTTTTTTAATTCTAAAAACACGTGTTCTAGTATTGGGCTAAAAGTTTGAAGAGCGCGCTAATAATAGAACTATTTATGCGTACAGCGTTCTTCTATTGAGCACCCGCTGCTATAAATAGAACAGTAAGCAAGTGAGGTTAGAATATTAATATTTTTACATATTTTTTATAACAAGAATAAATAATTCTTTAAAATGTACGTATCAGTTTATATATTACTTACATTATACGTACACTGAAATTTTATTGTTTATCTCATAAAATATAAAAATCGAAAATCTAACATCTTTAATTTATTTTTGTATTCATTTGAATAAATTATTTTTATTTTAGTGAGAACTGGTAAAAAAATGTCACCGTTAATAAAAAGGGTAAAAAGAAGTGTAAAAAATCAAGAAATAGAACCAAAACCTCTTATACACTTGAAAAGATACTTTTATCAGAAAAACAAAAAATTACATGTTGAAAAGTATTCTTATCTAAAAAAATAAAACAAGAAAAGGTTTAAATTTTTCATTGTTCATAAAATTTTAATGCAAGAAAAGTATTTAAAATTTTGAAGTAATACCTATTTATAAGTAATTTTAATATTTCGATTAAAAATTGTTATTTAAATAAAATATCCTTTGCATTATAGGTAACGAATAATATTGTTGTCTACATTTATAATTTAGAACTTTATAAATATCAAATTTAGCTTTAGATAGGTAGGGTAAATCGACCAGTAACGGAACGACGCTAGTAATGGAATAGGTATCAAAAACTTGGTTGTATACGTTTAAAATTGTGCAAATGCGTAGGTATAACAACGATTTAAATATTTATATATAGTTTTAAACAAGAAAAAACCTTTTGCACGTCCTTTTTAAAATTATAAATTTAAAAAGAAAACGAATATTGTTTAGCGATATTAAAATTGTACTTTTCACAGAAATTTTTAGTTAGTTTACGGTTACTATAGCTTAAGCAATTACAATCATATTTACTAGAAAAACGTATTTTTTTAATATTTCAAATGTTGAATATTGACTTTTTTTTCTTTTTAATTCTAAAAACACGTATTCTAGTATTGGAATAAAATTTCTAAGGGTGCGCCAATAATAGTGCATTTTATGCTTACAGTATTTTTCTATTGGGCAGCCGCTGCTATAAATAGAATAGTAAGCAGAGCAGGCCTCTCCGACTCAAGCTTTTGACACTTCTAATAGTGACTGGAAAGTTGTAGATGACACTGACAATCAGTAGGGGGCCATGATGTTCATGGCCAACCGGTACGAATATTTGATTGCGACAATTTATAAATATAGTTGCATTATAGTTTTGTTATTTGTATTTCCAAATTTTTTGAAGGATTATTTTTATTTATTTTAAATTGAATGACGCAATCACCATTTAACGTAAAATCAAATTAATTTAACTTTAAAGTAAAAATATAAATTTTAGTGGTATTTTTAGTGGGAAATTATAAGGGTAAAAAGCAATACACATAAAATTATTTCTTATATATATTTAGTTTATGCAATGTTTTGCCAATTTTTTTTATGCAAATTTGCTTTTTGATCCGCATTTAAGAACACACAATTACGCTCTAAACGTACTTTTAGAAAAATAAAAATAATTTTAGACATTATTTTTAATTTGTGCTCTTGGCACGGGAATCGCAGTTTTTTTGAAATAATTAAATCATTTAAAACCCGATCGCGGCACAACAATTGGGCATTTTAAATATTACGTAATGAAGCTAAAGAATAGGTCTAATTAGGTTTTGTTTTGATCCGCTTTTCGATCATTGGTTGTCAGAGCCCTGTTCCTTGTCAGAGCCATCTACAATTTTCTAGTCAGCGAGCAAATCTCGTCAACAATAGAATTGTGGTCGAGTCGGAGGGGCCTGAAGCAGAGACCCTCTGACAAGAAGCAAGTGAGGTTAGATTATTAATGTTTTTACACATTTTTCATAACAAGAACAAATTTTAACTACAGATAAATAATTCTTTAAAAAGTATGTATCAGTTATTATTTACATTATACGTACACTGAAATTTTATTGTTTATCTCATAAAAAATAAAAATCGAAAACATGACCTCTTTAATTTATTTTTGTATTCGTTTGAATAAATTATTTTTATTTTAGTGAAAACTGGTAAAAAAAATGACACCGTTAATAAAAAGGTTAAAAATAAGTGTGAAAAATCAAGAATTAGAACCAAAACCTGTATAGGAGTATACAGGTGGGGCAAAACAACCTCCCTAGTTTCAACAGAGAATTGTGAAGCGAGCAGAGGTCGTAAAAGGGTAGGAATGGCGTGAATGGCGGCAGAAAGATATGCCGTTTGTGTTACAAAAGAATTCAGTCGTAAACACAATGTGGACGAACGAGCAGCGCGCTTTTGCCGTGGAAGCATACATACGCGAAAAGGAGTCTGTAATCGCCGCCCAGCATATTTCCATCTTTCTGGCGGTGTAAATAAATAAAATTTTCGATATTGGTGCGAAAACAATCCACGAGAAGCCTCTGCATAGTGATCGTGTCACAGTTTGTTGCGCAGTTTCCCGAATAGGGATTATCGGGCCTTACTTTTACTACAGGAAAGAAATCGGGCAGTTACCGTCAATTGTGGGCGCTATGTGAACATGCTCCAGAATTTTTTTTGTCCCTGCTCTTGAAGCACTTGGTCTCGAGAATGTCTGGTTTCAGCAGGACGGGGCCACAGCCCACACAGCGCGGGCATCAATGCTGGTTTTGAAGGAAATGTTCCCCGCGCGCTTTGTCTCCCTGAGAGGAGGCAATCCGCACGGAAATTTGCCGTTTACCTGAAGAAATGCTTGAAAGAGTTATGCGAAACTTCAGAAGTCGCTTGCAGCAGTGTGTAGACAATGAAGGACAACACTTGGCCGATATGATTATATATATAACAATTGAAAATTTTTAGCAACTAAATGTTGTCGATGGATGACACATTTTGTTTTAAATAGCTTATAAATCCATGATAACGTCCAACCATGGCAGGTGCTCTGTGCATCTGTAGCTACTGATTATTTGATATTTGATAAAGGGATTGCTTTTTCAATGAAGTAATCCTTCAAAACATGAAATATTGATTCACCTTTAGTGTCGGTTGTTAAAGTTCTTGCGAAGAGCAGTTCTTCGTAGATTTCTTGATTCATAATAAAACGAACATATGCCAATGCAAATAATGCTGCATTACCTACCAGGTAAAGTTGACTCGTCCAGTTGTATAGAGAAATGGGTCGTTTGCAAATAATTACACAAGAAGCTTTCAATATCAGAACTCATTTCGTCAAGACGTCTTTCAACAGTATTGTTGCTTAAGGGAATTAATTCTTTTAATGATATCAGATGCAGGTTTGTGTAAAACAGTTTTTAAAACGTCTTCAACGGCTGGCAAAATTAACTTCTCTTCCTCCGATAGTATGCCCGTGGTTTTCCGGATTTTGCTATAAGTAACGAGATATTGTAAGACGCCATCATCGCAAACCATCATCGTTTCTTTGTGACGACATCGAAGTGAACATTCTGTCCATCGTGGGTCTCTTCTGAAGTTTATCTTTGAGTGTTTGAAAGTATTTCAAACACTCTTTATCAGGGTGACATTTTCTCAGATGATCCTGCAGCTTAGATGGTTTCATAGCGTCATTGGCCAAAACTTTATGCATGAAAGGCGCATAGGCAACTGTTTGTCCGACCACGATAGAATAAAGCCAAGCTTCAAATAATCAACACTGTACTGTCTACATTTCTTTTTAGATCTGGACATGGCATCAGTCATCAGTGGGTAAAATTAATCTACTTAAATAAGACATAAAGTCCAGCAGCTGTATATTAAAAAATCAAAGTCAAATTTAAATCGTATGGTCTTAGATGCCTTATGGCAGGCATAGGCGTATAACTACGAGTACAAAACTAAAATTTAATAAAAAAATAATGAACTTACTTTTCCCCGGCACTCTCAAACAAAATAACATTGATTCACTATAATTTGTGTGATAAACTACCAGTTTATATTTTTTTAAATATTTTTTCTTAGCACTTTCCTTCTCAAGATTCAGGAAACGAATAAACGTGTTTGTCTCACATTCGTATTTATAGAGTGACGAATTGAACAAGTCAGTGCAAGTTCGCGAAGCTCTGAGCAACGACATTAATAATTACAAAGATGTTTCTCTGAGACGGCGCGTAGGTATGCTTGTAACAAACAGGTTTTGACAAGTTCAAATTGTATTGCGACCACAAAGCGAATGCCTACATCCTACAACTTACACAATTTTATAAATATATATAATTAATTTTTTACTTCATAGGTACTTTTATCAATAATGTAAATGTCTTTATATTATAAGATAGTATAATGAAAGTAAATAGGTACTATCAGTGTATGTTGAGATGCACTATCGTGGACCCCCATTTTCATTTCATGGACCCCCAAATTTTTTTTTCGCTGACGTAGACCCTTGTAGGTTGTCATACACCCCTGGGGGTCGATATAGACCACTTTGGAAATCACTGATTTAAAGCTTCTCATTCTTTCACTTTGCTTCACTTTTGGATATTGCGATAATATCGGCTGACGTGGCCCTTCTTCAGGGGTTTGTGACAGGTCGCTAGGTCCAGAGACAGTAAATTTTGCTTGTTTTAGTTCAGGTCTCACTGTTGGTGGGAGTACGCCAGTTTCATTATCACCACTTATTTCACCCTCACTAGTTTTATTTTCACTGGAACTAAACTCACTCACTCTCGCACTTAAGTTACAAGATATCTCACTTTCATTTGTTTTACATATATTCTCTAAATAACTGCTTGCTGGGTCGATACCGGTTGAAGGCAAGGATGTTGTATCTCTTTTTAATATTTTTTTTGTATTAGATTCTGATAAAAAATAATTCTTAATATTTGTCGTGCGCTTCACATTTGCTCTTTAACTTTAATCTTCGACTACAAAATAACGAATGAGCCTTAAGATTTTAAGCATTTGTATAAGTTTAGAACATGTAGGAGCTTGCTTTTTCTGAACTAAGAACGCGTAAGGGTAGGCGTAGAACAATATTCACAAGTCACTACAAGTGTGTTACGTGGCCTCACATCGGACTGGGCTTATAGTTATACAATATTAATAATTTATTACATTACTCTACAATTAGTGTAATACCATAAAAGTAAATAGTTGAATATGCAACAACGTTGCATATTCAACTATTTATGTTGAAGCAACATAAAAACAGGCACGGTGACAAGCACCAGTACTTGTAGTTTTTACGTTTCTAGACTGATATTAAAATCTCAGAAGGGTGGGGCAACCAGGGAGAAACAGGAAAATTTGGGGTGGCAGGTGCTCCCCTGGACCGCCCGCTAGCGCCACCACTGATGCAAGTTCTGCCAGAAAGATGGGAAAAAATAGAATAAAACATTAGGTTCCAATCTTTCACAATAGATGCCCAATTTTTGATAGAAAACGGCGAAAACTTATTTGTACACCTAATACAATAGATAAGATAATTAATACAAACCATAAGATAAGATGAATAGCTTAGATAAGATATTGTTTAGCTGAAACTATTACAAATATATCCATGTCTTAATAACTAAATCGCAGATATTTACAACAGAAATGGATAACAGCAAAAGTTTGAGATATTCTAGATAGCGATGTGATAAACTATTAGGGTGCTAATGAGATGGGAAATTAAAATTATTTGGGTTTAATATGAAGATATGAACATAAAAGAAAAGCATCTGCGAAAGAGCGATGTAAAAAAAATGAAAGATATGGAAAATCCTGTACCTTCTTGGCAAATACAAATATTTTATAGGAGATAATAATAAAATTCATTCGCGCTATTTGTGCTGCAAAAGCGAAGGTCTTAAGTAACGTAGCGATGCATCTTTCAGTGATTACATTAGACAAAATAGGTAAAGATCGATACAAGATACTATATTTGCAGATAAGATTTTATTTACCCTTAAAAAATTACGTCCGCCAAGAAGAAGGCGACTAGAATGTTTCACAAAAGACACCGAGGCTTTTGGTACCAAATTGTTTTATAACAAATAATAATATGTATATCAACCGATATGAACGGACGCTCCACTTATGAATACATATTGCAGATATTTAGGTTGTGCTAATATATCTTATCATTTCAACAGTCAGTCATGCTGAAATTAACCAATTCTTTTAACCTCATATGGAGTTAGTGTCTCGTCACTAATATTAGAAACCAGGAACCCATTTCATTGCATCTGATAATAAAACAATAGTAAGACGCACTTAGTTACAGAATGGACCGAAAAAATTCTTTGAAATAAACCAAAACGGATAGAAAACAAATACTCAAATATAGTCAGGTGTACACCATGTATAAATTTATTTTTACGTACATTAACATAATCTATAACAAAGCCATTATAAATTCTTTGCTTGTGGTTTAAGCATCACCTGAGTTACCGCGCTACAACTCGTACATATTGTTCATAATATATTACTGTTGATCCTTAAAATTGATCAAGAAGGTCAAAATTGAATACATCATTTTAGTTATCTGCTCATTGTATAAATGTTTTAATTTATATTGATATTAGAAAATTGTGTTTTAAGCTAACCTGCGTGAAGCTTTCCAAGCACAGAATAACAAAGCCACCCATAGTTATATTAACGGGATGTTGTGATTGATGAATAATCATCATTAAACCGAAACGAATTTTACGATTTGATATGTTTTCCCAGCTACAATTATAAGCAGCGTTACCGACAGATTGGGCCTGAAATTTAAAACGTGTTACTTCAATTGCCTCAATTAATGTGAGACATACTTGAATATTCTTCATAAGTTCTCAAATATTTTACCTCATCTAAAATTAGTTGTCCACAGAAACAGTATATGAAAAGTTGTATACTAATCACAGCACATATTAATAATAACGCTATAATGGCGCTCCTAAAGACAAACATTCAGTTAAATGCACTTTCAATGCAGATTGAGTTGTGCTAAAAACTTACATGTTCTCTTCAACTAACAAGCAAAATAAAGTCATAACCGATACGACAACACTTGTAACTAGCACATGAAAATTCAGCCTTTGAAAAACGTATTCGAAATCTTTCAAAAATCTGGATATGCAAAAAAAACGATGAACCTGTTTTTCTTTATTAATGAACGAATGTTTTCAGATAATTACTCACTCAAGTAACATATTGTGATGCTCTACACAGTTCCAAAGATATTCGAAATTTTCTATTATGTCTAAGCTTCCAATTTTATTAAGGGAATACTTCAATATTTTAAATTGCGATAATACCGTACCCACCATCATTACAAAAACCATATCTTTTTCTATCAAGGATGATATAACAACAAATTGAATGACGGTAGATTGAATAATAAATATAATTTCATAATTTGGCGACGTTTCTAAAAATTCCTTATATGGTACCCAGATATTCAGGGGCAAATTATAATCGTTTTTGAAATACGTCGTCATAAAATAAATTAACTCGGAAAATATCATTGCATAGCTGAAAACATAAGCAGACGTGCCTGTAAAGCGAATAATATGTTCAATTTTTTCATTTTGCTCCTTTGTCACCGACTCTGTTGACCGAAATTTATTCAAAAGTGTGTCTACCATATTGAGAAGTGTCTTAGTTTTGGTATGGCAAGTATATATTTTGTAAAATACCTGCAAATTAATCATTTGTTAAATATCGCATTTATAAAATTCATTATTAACAAATGTTATTTTTACATTGAAAATAGAAATATTATGTCACATGTAATATGAATTGCAGTTCATAAACAACTTACTTGCCAATTTCCAGTCAGCATGACGATATCTATAATGATATTACCCAAACTGTTGTATTTAGTCGTACATAAAAATATGATTTGAAAGCAAATTTCAACCAAAATAATTACTATCCAAAAACGTGCAATACAAATACGAAATAATGTTTGATTTCTAGGATTCAATCCCATCAAATTCAACCACTTTAATCTTTCGTATATCATTTCTGATTGCCTCAACTACAATAATTATTACAGCATGTTGAACATCACCGCTATGCATAACAAATATAGCAAAACATTTTATCTTATACTTACGTCAGAAATAATCCTTAAATAATATTAATAATTATTATCACAAAACAAACGTCTACTTACATTAGAAAATTTCATTTTAAATCTGAAACAGTTCTAACTGTTATATAAATGTGCAGCCTGTTTTAATAAATGACTTCTTGAAATTTATGCTTAAGTCCAGAGATTACATAAAATTGCGGTCAAATATATTATTAACTGGTTAAAATAACGGTTTTTGTTCTCAATACGGTGAGCCTACCGTGGCAAAAGTATGTTTGTATAAAAAATTCTTTCTAATTGCCTTAAGTAGCAATATTAGCAATTATAAATTAAATATTTATTATTTAATTAGAGAGGTGGCAGTTGTTATAAAGTTTTGTTTCGAGAAGTATTCAAGTAGACAATGAGAACTATTACATCCGTTATAAAAATGCGTATTACATATATATAAGTATCAATTACGCTATATTAGTAAATAATATGGCGGATATGTTCTACGCTTCAACTGAAATTAATGCATCATTCTTTTAACGCAGCTTTGAAACAATCTTTCACAATAAATCATTAGTCAAAAATAGATGCAAATTATTAAATCTATAATATAACATTTGCAGTGTCATGCACCGAGCTTTCTTATACGCTTTTGGGTTAAACCACATCGTAGTTTCATTATTTTTCTAATTTATAATAATTGTTCTAACCTTTGGAACACTTTACACTAAATATATTGCTAAAATAAATATAAAATGTCAAACTTCAAATTATTTAAGTCGGTTTTTTTTTTTTTTGATAAACAATTGACAGGCGCAGATGATACGATTTATGTAAAAATAAATATAACATGAAGAAATTTCAATAACTATTTTCTTGTTTCCGGTACCGTTTGGAAAAAAAAGTTTCAAAATAAATGTTGCACAAAATGTTGATATCTAAAACTTTTATTGTAACAATGTTTCTGTAACTGCAACTATTTTTGAGTAAATGCAGAAAGTAAAAATGAAAGCCGAACAGAAAGTAATATTAGAACACAAATATTGAAATATTAAAAATTCTTCATAGTTATATAGAAACAAATTTAACGTCTTTATTTAAGAAAAATATCCGCAACGGTTTGCACAGAACTTATTGATACTTATTTCGTTTAGATAAGAGAGATATTCTAAAATATATTTTTATTGATTTTCTGAATATGGAACACTTTTTTACAAAATTTTTATTTCACGCAACAAATAAACTTTTTCAAAATCTAAATTGTGTGAGAGAATTCTGTGATTCTGTTTAGCAATTAACAATCATAATTGATACAATTTATGTAAAAATAAATAGAAAAACCACAAACTATAACAACTATTTTCTTGTAACCGGTATGTGTACGATAAAACTGAATCAATAAGAAATTGTAGACAATATGAACATCTCAAACATACTATTTATGCTGCAAGTTTAGCCGTTATCTAGTTTTTGCAGAAACTGTAAAACATAATTTAGTGAGTATGCACTTTCTAAAATAAGAGCAATATACAATTCTTAATTTTAAAATGCACAAACACGCACACACCGAGCCATACAGACACACGCACTCATAGTCACACGTTATTCAAAAAATAGTCACGGAAGGTCAGGTGGCATAGTTTTCATAAAATAGCACGACCTGTACTTGAGCTTACAGCAGCAATAATTATTTTGGTACATATTAATACATTAACAGATTCTAATTGTTAAGATGGAAATTTAACGTCGTGTGAAGCATCACCAGCAATGAATACAGTATTTTCATTAGGCGTCTGATATATGGAAGATAAGTTAGTTAACTTGTCAGTTTGAAACCAAAACCTATCGATTAATAAGGTGCGTATAAGATTGAATATTTAATATTGTTCCATCCAACATTTTTATCCACACCAATTTTTCATAAAATATTACAAACGTTGTTTATCGATGAAAAGTGTATTAAGATTATTCAATTAGCATAGCTCGGGATATGGATAAGGCGGTAGTTTTGGTTATTATTGTTGTAAGTGGCGTTGTAGTTCACTTCGTTGGATTGGTTGTTGTCATCGATGTCGTAAAGTATGATAATATATTTCGATCTCCATATAACGATCGTGCAATATATATATATATATATATATATATATATATATATATATATATATATATTTATATCTATTATATATATATATATATATATATATATATATATATATATATATATATATATATATATATATATATATTATATATATATTTATATCTATTTATATATATATATATATATATATATATATATATATATATATATGTATATATATATATATATATATATATATATATATATATATATATATATATATATATCGGGGGTGTTGGATATGTG
Source organism: Nebria salina (assembly GCA_944039245.1). Taxonomy (NCBI): domain Eukaryota; kingdom Metazoa; phylum Arthropoda; class Insecta; order Coleoptera; family Carabidae; genus Nebria; species Nebria salina. Next base: position 116,158 of record OX063287.1, read on the forward strand.
TATTTATTCGAATGTGTATGCGAGTGTTTGCGCTTTTTGTCAGTCAGTAATTGATTCTATGTTGTTGATAATGAGGGTGGGGATAGGTTTAAAAGTTTTGAAATAAAAAACTCGTGATCGTTATTTAATTTATTTATGATGGAACAATAACAACTCTTTTATTATATATCACTATAGCAACTAACTTAATAATACAAAGTACTAAAAAGCAAATAATTCAATACTCCCTCTATTTGAATATTTTGTAAATATATGGTTGGCTATCTATGGATAAGCCATGCCTATTTTAACAATCAAATCTTTGAAACGATCATGGGGCAAAGGCTTGGTGAATACGTCCGCCAGCTGATCGTTTGTTGAAACAAAAATGACATCAATTGCTTTTTCTTCCAACTTCTCACGAATAAAATGATATTTTATATCTACGTGCTTCGTTCTTTTGTGATATACGGGATTTTTTTGCTAAACATATCGCTCCTTGGTTGTCAACCAACAATCGAGTCGTTTCGTTGATCGAGTTTCCAATATCCTTGAGCATTTGACGTATCCAAATTGCTTCTCTAGTAGCTTCACAATCTGCAATATATTCTGCCTCTGTTGTAGATAATGCAATTGATTTCTGACGTTTTGATAACCATGTTACTGTACTTCCGAACATGATAAATTTATATCCAGATGTAGAACGTCGTGTATCTTGATCATTTGCGAAATCCGAAGCTGCGTATCCAATCGGGTGATTGAAATTATCGTTTCTTCGATATTCTATACCGAGGTCTATTGTTCCTTTGAGATATTTAACGATACGATTAACAGCATTCCAGTGACTGCTTCCATGATTCGTAGTAAACCTACTGACGTAGTTTTTTGCAAACATAATGTCAGGTCTTGATACAATTGTTGCGTATGTTAAAGAACCAATAGCCTCCCTGTAGGGTATATTTTCCTCGTCCTAGCAGGGTTTATCTTCTTCTTTCTTTAAATATACGTGCGGATCAAATGCAATGCTCACAGGTGCTGCTTCTTCTAAACCGAACTTTCTTATTAACATTTGAATGTATGATTTCTGATGAATGAAGATTCTTCCATTTAGCTCATCATATTCGATTTCCATTCCCACGAAGTTATTCATTTTAGTGGTTGTTATTTCAAAAGTGTTTTGAAGTGTTTTGATGAACTCCTTCAAAACCTTTTTGTCTTTGGAAAAAAATAAACCATCATCAACATATAATATAATAATGATGAATGAATCATTATGGCCTCGAGTGTAAACGCATTTATCACCTTTTCCTTGATCAAACCCTTTTGTAATCATGAAGCTGTGAAATTTTGCGTTCCAACATCGAGAGGACTGCTTCAAACCATATAAAGATTTCTGAAGTTTGCAAACTAAATTCTTATCGATTTTAGATCCTTCCGGTGGTGCCATAAAGATGGTCTCTTTTAAATCTTCGTGCAAAAAAGCGGTTTTCACGTCAAATTGTATAATTTTATGATTATTTTGTACTGCATTTGCTAGCAGAATTCTTATCGAATCATAAAGAGTTGTTGGTGCAAAAATTTCTTCATAATCTATTCCCTTTGTTTGTATAGAACCCTTTGCACAAATCCTTGCTTTAAATCTTGGTTTTGATTTCTCTTGACTTTCCTTAAGTTTGAAAACCCATTTAGATGCTATTATTTTCATCTTTTCGTTCTTTGGAATTAATTTCCATGTATTGTTCATTTTAAGGGATTGCAGTTCTTCATTTATTGCCAATTTCTAATCTTGAGATTCTGCACTCTCCATTGCTTCTGAGAACGTCTGCGGCTCGATAATCTCGGTGATTAGAGCATTAAAACTAGCAGGTTTTCTGATCTGTTCTCTTGGTCTCAAAAATCGTTCATGAGCTATTTCCTGATGTGCATCGTCATGCTGCTGTACTTGATTCGTAGGTGGATCATGCCAATCTTCGTTGTCCTCTATTATATCCTCTCCATCTAGTCGTATAGTAACTGTCTCCTCTTTTGATTTGATATAAACATTTTCATTGAAAACAACGTTTTTTGATACCTTTATTTTCTTTGTAATAGGGTTGAACCATCTAAAGTTTTCTGATTCGCCATCATAGCCTACGAAGATTAATTTCTTTGATTTTGCTTCAAGCTTCATCCGGTGAGAATCAGGAACATGCATAAAGGCTTCACAACCAAATTTTCTCATAAGAACGATTGATGGTTTTGCACCAGTCATAATTTCGTAGGGTGTCGTTGATTTGTTTTCTGAAGTAGGTGTGCGATTCAGTATGTAAACCGCCGTACTGATTGCTTCAGCCCAAAGGTATGTCGGAGCATCTGCTGCATGCATCATTGAACGAGCACTTTCAACTACGGTTCGCATCTCTCGTTCTACGCGTCCATTTCTCTGGGGTGTATATGGTGCGGTTGTTTCAAATGTGATGCCTTCTTTCTTCAGAAAATCTGTAAATTCCTGATTAACATATTCCTTACCGTTGTCACTATGTAAAATCAAAATTTTGTGGAATTTCTTTGTCATCATAATCGACTATTCTTTGAATCGTTGTAAAACATCCGATTTGTGTTTTAAGAAGTACACATTCAAATAGCTAGACATGTCATCTTTAAAAAGGAGAAAATATTTCGCACCACCAATTGATTCATCAGCAAACATCTGAGAAAATTCGTTTTCCTATTTCATCCTTCCTAGTTCCCTTGGTTGAATGTGGTAAACGATGTTGTTTTCCATACAAACATAGTTCACAGAAAAAATCTTTGTCTGTAATTGAAATTGCATCAGATATCAAGCCCTTATCAATCAAGTTACGAATTCGAGTGGTGTTAACATGTCCTAGTCTATCGTGCCATAATTGTATAGTATTATGGTGAGATTTTGATGTCGAGTTTGCTTGGTGACTTAGAATAGTCTTGAACAACATGCGATACAAATTATTGTTTTCTTGAATGGCGCGAGCAATCACATTTTCATTATCTTTGATCTCAGCCAAACCATTCTTCTTAATCACTGTCCATCCTTTTTTAGTAATTACTCCCTCTGACAACAAATTTTGTTTTAATTTGGGCACATATAAAACATTAGTAATAACAGAGTCATGCCAAATATTATGGATCAATTTCTGGATTTTAACTTCTCCTATTCCTTCAACTATAAGCGACTCATTGTTTCCAAGTAGCATTGTTGTACCTGTTTCCACCATTGTCAAGTTTGAGAAGTAATCGAGTCGATGGGTCATATGTGCACTGGCTCCACTGTCCATAGTCCAGTAGTCAGCTGCGTTTTCTATTTCGCTTGAAAAATATGTATTAAAAGCTGAAAAATCATTCTGACGATTATTTTGAGATTTAGACGCAATATTGGACTTAGTATATTGCTTATTCTTGCAATCGCGGGCAATATGTCCCCTTTCATGACAATAATAACAAGTCACATGACTATAATTTCCACTCTTTGACCTAAAGTTTGTATTTTTATCATATTTTTGTCCACTTACAGTTCTTTGGTCCTCCAGTCGATAATCTCTTGATCTATTTCTATCTCCTAAATTGTATGATCTTTGTTTTATTTTCATAGAGGTCGACAAAGCGGATTCAAACTGTTCTGACAATGAAAGACTTGATTCTTCATCAATAAGTCTTGAAGTTATATTTGACAATGTTTGCCTATCCTTTGAAACTGATAACCATGCTTGGCGAAAGCTTTTGTACTTTAGAGGTAATGTGCTAATAATTTTCGTCATGATTGCAGCATCACTTACATTTTCACCAATATCTTTCAATTTCTTAGCTAAATTTTCTACGTTAGCAATGTGTTGAGCCATACTTTCATTATCATTCATTCGATATTGATGAAATCTTTCATGCGCAATCATTTTATTAGATTCAGAATTTTGCATATAAATTGAATCAAGCTTACATATTATATCTTTTGATAAGGTGCAATTTTCAATCAATCTGATTTGTGTATAATCCATGGCAGTTGTTATGATGAACATGACAGTCGCATCATTTCTTATCTATAATTTTCTTTCTACACCGTCTGTATCAGATTTGATCTCATCTCCACTTACGTAATTTCCATTGAACTTGTTCAAATTGCTAACATCAACTCGTTCAGCCATTTCAGCGACCAATGCGTACAACTACTATAAGCCGACACACAGTTTCCGTTCCGCAATCTCAATTTTCGCGACAAAACACGAAAAGTTTTTGATGCCGATCACAGTTTTTACTTTCTTATACGCAGTATAAATAAGTATTGTAATCATGAAAAATTTCGATCTCGAGATTTCAACGGAAATATACGTTTTGACCTTCCCTGAATCGATTCCAACTATTTTTGGAATGACGTCTGTCTGTGTGTGTGTGTGTGTGTGTGTGTGTGTGTGTGTGTGTATGTATGTGTGTGTGTGGGTGTGTATGTTCTCTACAGCCTAAACGGTTGAAGCTAAAACTTTAAACTTAAGATTTGCATATGCCTGGGGTGTGCACCTCCTATTTTTGAAAAAAATATTCAAACCGGAAGTGCCTGTTTACTCTAGTCATTTTTGGCAGTTTCTGCAATTACTGAAAAATGGTTACCGTTACAGAAAAATGTTTTGTATAAAAATTAAAGGTATTCATATTTAGCACAACTTTTGTTTGAAATTTTTTTCCAAAAAGTGTACTGGTTTCAAAATAAATTTCTGCCTATTACATATATTTTAACATAAATCGTATCATCTGCGCCTGTCTATTGTTTAACAAAATAGACGTAAATAATTTGAAGTTTGACATTTAATATATATTCCAAGAAATATATTTAGTGTAAAAGCGATCTAAAGGTTAGAACAAATATTATAAATTAGAAAAATAATGAAACTACGAAGTGGATTAACCCATATGAGTATAAGGAAGTTCGGTGCATGACACTGCAAATGTTTTTATTTAATTCACGTGACTAACACGTGGAACATTTTTATTATAGCATCAGTTTATTAAACACAAAGTTAAACTGATTTTCCCATATAATCCTGGGCCCATAACCATTTGAAATAAAAAAATCGTGATCCTTATTTAATTTATTTATGACGGAACAATAAATTATTTTATTATATATCATTATAGCAACTAACTTAAAAATACAAAGTACTAAAATTCAAATAATTCAATAAAAAGGTTTCTTAAGGTTTCGGGTAAGTTTCCATAATGAGTTGTCGAAAGGGTTGATTGATGCGAGCTTGGTGGTCCAGGTCTCGTTTCTATGTCTTTTGATTTCTGTTTTGATTTTGTTGTTTAACGTCTTTAGTTCGAATCTGTGCATGGTGAGTTGGGTTCTCTGCCATTATCTACGGACGTGGTTGCGGTATATGATGAGGGTGGTTATGTGATCAGTAATGGGGTCAAGCTATGGTTTGATAGTGATAAATTGTGTGTGTTTCTGTTTTGTTTTCCGTATAGTGCGTGTCAATGAGTGTATTTCGTGTTCAAGTTATTGAGTGTTGTTTATGTTGCTGTTAATGGTAAAGTGTTTTTCTGAAAAAGGTCCAGTCAGTGTGTTTGAAGGTTGTTATTTGTCTTGTGTATTTATTTGTGTGTATGTTATGTAGTTGAAAGATGATTAGAATGTGGTCTGACCTTAATTCCGGGAGGGATTCTGGGTGGTATGTGGGAGTAGTAGAGTTTTCAGGGTAGTGTGTGGAGATATCAGTATAATGAATGATGGCAACGGGTTAGTTCATGCTTCTGGAGAGTGGGTTTCCGTTGGTGTTGTTTCGGTGTGGTTAGCGTTTAGGACGCCGACTAGTATAGTTTTGTTGTGTGTCATGAGTAGAGTCCGGATTTATAATTTTTTACATGTTCTGTTGGTTTAACCATATAAAGCTGTTGAATAGTGTTTACACGAATCCCGAAGAAAGTGAACTAAATACAAAGTTTTATTTCGCATATAACTTATTATTTTGATTTTTTACCGCATAAATATCTTTTGTCCATATAATTGCATATAACCGCATATAACCGCATGTAACTGCATATAGCAGCATATAACTGCATATAACAGCATATAACTGCATGGTAAATTTTTTAGTTATTTAATTTTTTTTGTCAAAATTATTATTACGGTCCTGGTCCATTGTATTGTTAAATAAGTGTGGAACTCGGGGAATCCCTCAAATAGATATAACGCCGACTCACAGTATTGTGACGTGTGACGGCAAGTAGGTAGTGAGTAGTGAACAATCAAGCTTCAAAAGTGGATTAAAGTATCTAAGTATTTAACTACCGATGGAAAGGTTGTTTTCTGCAACGCTTGCTCAAAGCAGGTAAGTCGTAATTGAATGGTTTTAATGTTATAATTACCCATTGTTGATTTATTGATTAAGGTTTCATCAAATCAAAAATATCAAATTGACCAACACTTGTCAACAAAATTGCACAAAGAATCAGAAACTAAATCGGATGGTAATCTTAGTCAGTCTTTTATTTCCATGTCAGCTGGTGGCTCTCAGCTTGATTTAGATTCGGAAAAAGATTTTTTTTTCGAATTATGTAATACCATGGTTCAATCAAATATACCTTGGAACAAATTAGAGCAACCGGCATTTCGTGCGTTTTTGGAAAAATATTGCAAGCGCCGCATACCCAATGAATCAACACTTCGAAAAAATTATTTAAAAAAATGCTACCAGGAACGTCTCAATATTATTAAAGATAAGATTTGCAATAAAAACATTTATTTTATAGTCGATGAAACGACAGACGTTTGTGGTCGTTATGTTGCAAATATACTTGTAGGAATATTAAGCGATTTAGATCTTCCAGTATCTTACTTGATAAATACTGCAGCATTAGAAAAAACTAACCATTCGACGGTCGCTCGTTTTATAAACGACAGCTTATCTCTTTTGTATTCGCCGAATCCAGTAAAATCAGAAAACATTAAGTTAATGTTATCTGATGCTGCAAGTTACATGATTAAAGCAGGACAGGCCTTACATATATTCTACCCTCATATGATACACTTTACCTGCATGGCTCATGCGTTAAATAGGCTAGCTGAATTAGTATGGTTAGAATATCCTATTATCAATAAACTAATCAACAATGACAAAAAAGCATTCCTAAAACCGCCCTTGCGAGTGCAACGTTATAAAGAAATAGCTCCTGATCTACCTTTACCACCTGAGCCTATTATTACAAGATGAGGAACATGGATTGATGCTGCTGTATTCTATGCAAATAATTTTGAACAAATAAAAAATTGTTTTCTTGAATTTGATGAGAAATCTGTAGCTCTTAAAGCTTGTGAAGAATGTGTTTCAGACAGGAATGTTTGGCAACAATTAGCCTTTATTAAAGCTCATTTTTTCATCTTATCATCTGAAATTAAAGAGTTGGAAAGTGCCCAGATGCCATTAAATGATGCATTGAAAATTATAGAAAAGGTAGCTGAAAATTTGAAACTAATTCCAGGCGCTATAGGTGAGAAAGTTTGAGAAGGTATTGCTTCGAAACCCGGGATACGAAAAAATTAAGAAGATTTGTGGGATTTTAAAGGGACAAACTGAGGAAATTTATGATATGGACCCTTCAGCCATAGCGTCGATGAAATACGCCCCGATTACTTCTTGTGATGTCGAGCGCTCATTTTCAATGTACAAAAACGTCCTTACGGACAAACGACATAATTTTAACATGGAAAACCTCAATCAATTATTAGTAATTTACTGTAATCCTAACATTTAAAAATTAAATTAAATATATACATTTTGCAAACGTATAAATTTTCTGTTTTTATTTGTATCATTTTTTTACCGCATACATAATCAATACTTAAGAAATGTCATTGCATATATTAGCATATTTTAACAGCATATAAAAACCTTTTTTTCGATTTTTTTGTCGCATATAAATCCGGACTCTAGTAATAAGCGACAGCGAGGAGGAGGCGGAGAAGATGATGACGACGACGTCTCGATGGAGGCTCCGGCGTCCCCATCCGAGTCTATGGAGTTTTCGGCTCCAACCATCACCGACGACGATGGCGATCACGCTCAGCCCGATTTTACGGCACCAGGCGTGTGGGGTGATCGGGCAGGTCCCAGTACGGCGGACGTGGGGACGTTACCCGACGGCTTGGGGTCCGAAGCTGCCGTGGCGGCTTTAACGCCCGACAGGTTGCGGAACTTGGACTCGTCGACGGCTGACGCCCCCACCCCCCAGGTAGATTCAATCTACCTACGTTTAGGGGGCTTGATGCAGACAAGTTGCTTCGTCGTGTTACGCTGCAGGTAACACTTACTTTATATATCATTGTAGGGATTAGTCCCTACAATGATATGAAATGTGAGGTGAGGCTTGCACGGGGACGGCAAATTATCTGTTTCAAGGACTGCCGTATACTAGCTGAGGCGATGCGGTACATGGGAGATTCTCTGAGGCAGCGTCTCGTGGAAGCGGCTGAATTCTTCCACGAGACATGTGGCATCAGCATGACACTCATGGACCGCACCGCCGTTGAGCTAAGTAGGGACGGGCACCACATCCTCCTTGACGAGGAAGATGTTAAAATGTGCGAACAAGTGCTGTGTCGTGCGGCGGTGGCGGAGGACAATCAAGTGAGTGAAGAAGACGCGTTTTCCAACGGATATCTTCGCTTCGTGCAGTACTGCGCGCTGTACGAAATGAAAACTGGTAGACAGTGTAACGTGTGTGAAAAGTTATGTGAGTTCGGGGGGGTGCAAAGATTTTTAAAGGATTTTTGGGACATGTATAGATTGTATAGTTTCAAATTAAGTGTAGATATAAGGTTTGTTAAGGATTTTATAAATAGTGCGAATAGGTTAGTTATTTAGATTTAAAAATAATTTTAAGATGAATATAATAAAAATTTTATTAGATTTAGAATTAATTTTAAGGTGTATATAATAATAATAAAAATTTTATTAATCATATTTTGACGCGTACATTATTGATAAGTTCACAAATTTTTATAACAGTTTACAGAAAATAGCATTCGAATAATCCCTTAGCATACCTATCATTTTTCAACTTATTATTATTGCAAAATTTAAGCAATTTTACGAATTCCTTAAGCGTTTGTGCTTTTATTTTAAATAATAGAAATAATAAACAGTATTGGCCGCATACAGTGGAATACAAGTCTTGCAATAAAATTGAATTATACGTCCAGATTTGTGTTTTCAGGAATTTTTTTCTTCTCTAGACCTTTTACGAACACGTCTTTAGTATTGCACGTTATTATTTCTTCTAAAAGGGTGTGAAGATGTGAATAATCAACAAAACCATGATTCCACTCTAGCCCGTGATAATTATGTTTTAACCAGTTATTAGAAGAAACTGCTTTTTGATTTAATGTATGTTCACTGTACGGAGGTTTAAACAAAAAGTGATGGAAAAACTCATTGTCCAACGATATAAGTGCTAATTCTTTAATAACAAATTCTTTATCAACACCATGAACACCTTGAAAATCTATAATCACACCCATTCTGCTAAAAGGTAGAAGAGCAACTAATAAGAAAATCATATTGTCAATATATTTATTTAAAAAAAATAATACACTTTAACTACCATAGTCTACAATAACATTTCTATTTTTATCTATTTCTATAATATTGTCAAATTCTGCGTAAATAATACAATTTATGGTTTGCGTTAACGCCGTTTCAAAACAAACTTCAAAACGTAACGAGCCGTGTCACGTCAAGTTCCAGTGGGACATTGTGTTAGCAGAGAGGTCCGGTGTTAAATCGAATGCGGCTAGACAGAACCCATCGGGATAGCCCTCTCTGGTTATCGCATTGCCTTCGTTAGAGAAGTGAATGCCAGTGCCGGAGAAAACAGTGTTATACATTTGCATGTATGTTTTTCTATCTTTAAAATTCGGTTGTAACGGTTTAGAAGGAATCTGCTGTCCATTTACACATATCGACAGAAAGTTTGTATTGTAATGTCTAAAATTGAAAGGGTTTGATCTGTATTCGCCGTTGAATGCGGAATTAGACACAAACCGAAAACACATCTCTTTGGTAACTGACCAAAAAATATGTTTTCGAGAGATTTTCCCTGGACTCCGGACGGGATAGTAATAGCCCTGCAATAAGCACGCGTAATCGGATACTTAGCCGTCGTCATCTCGAGAGTTTTATTATGGGCTAGTAATACGCTAGGGTTTATCTTCATACGCCGCACCAAAAGTGTTGATTCATTTATTTGAACCTTGTTACGCGAAAGTTTAGCGAAGAGGCGCTCGAAAACCAATGGTCAGACGGGTGGCACTCTACACAGAAAAAAATGATTTGATAATTTATCTAATGTTCGTCATTGATTTTCAGCCTTCTAATTACAATAGTTGATGTATCTAATTAGGAATACGCAACTCATCTAATATATATACATATACCATATTATCTACTTAACTAGTCAAATTATAAAATAGAAATAGTTAGTTTATCGAATGATGATTTGTTATTTTAACAAAAACAGTACGTAAATTAACTATTTAGTTTAGATGAATAAACTAAAAATAAGAGAAAATTTATCTATTTAAAATAGATACAAAATCCTTTTAAATATTTAAATTGTCTAATGATATTAGATACTTTAAATAATTGAAATATATTAATCAACTAATAATGTTAGATGTTTTTAATATAAGTAAATACATGAATTATCTAATTATATAGGTTTATAAAATAATCTAAAACATATAAATTTAGTAAACAAATTTATTTAAATAATAAATAATTACATAATAGTTACATATAATGTTACAAAAATGGTGGTTTAACTTAATTATATGTGCACAATAATTAATTTTTTTTACAAAATCTGGAACGAAACCTTACAAATGCATCTGACGAGGTTCGTTCGGATTTCTAATAGAAATTGGAAGAAACTCAACCCAGCTTTGAACTGTATTTACTTCTCTTGTGGCTAATGGTGTTTCAAAACCCTAAAATGGATTAGTTTCATTAATTATATACATACATAAATACATAAAAACGTGTCAGAATCCTTTATTTTGACAAACATTCTTAGGTTATATTTTATCACAAAATCAACTTTAACTTACCTTTGAAATCAGGCATCAGGGCATCTAAATTCCATAAAATAAGAAGTCGTTCCCACTCACTAATGCCTTCAACCTCACTCGTTATGTTCAAAATATGTTTGGTGCACAGACAACGCGAATATGATACATATAGTCGGATTCACGGAACTTGAACATTTTTTTGGTATGAATCACCCACTTCGTTTATATAACACTTTTAAACGGAGCAGATTTAAATAAAATCAAGGAAAATAACAGTTCAATTTTGTTTATCTCTTCTTCAAATAACGCCAAGCTACTCAAAATCATGCTTTTGGCTCTTTTTGGCAATGTGAAACAATAAAGTGACATGAAAACAATAATATACGACGTATGACGAAATATTGTTGGTAATTATAGAAAAATAGAGTAATCATAGTTACCGTCAGTTGCTATAGTAGAGTTAGCACTGTCAATTATTATTATTATGGATGTAAAAATTCTGATATAAAATAAAACCTGTCACCTTTTTATTTGTCCTAAAAATCGTATATTTATTTAAAATAACTGCGTATTCAGATTAAATACAATAGGTTATGGGCCCAGGGCGTGGTTTAGTATAAAAATATTTGTATATACGAATAAGAGAAAATAGGTTCATATAAAGATGGCAAGTACGAGCGGTTTACCTCCCATTGAAAAGCTGGACGGTCAAAGCAATTACAATACTTGGAAATTTCTCATGGAAATGTATTTGATACATGAAGATCTTTGGAGCTGCATTACGGAGACAGTTAACCAAGTAGATGGAGAAAGCGTTGAAGCCAAAAGAAAGGATCAGCGAATGGATGGAGACAGCGTTGAAACCAAGAGGAAGGATCAGCGGGCTCGAGCTAAGATTTGTATAATGGTTCAGCCACATTGTCTCGTTCATGTGAGAACGGCCAAAACAGCAATGGAAGCATGGAATAATCTTCGCAAGGCATTTGAGGACAAAGGTCTAACGAGGAGGCTAAGCTTACTCAAAAGATTATTCAATTCAAGATTGGAGCGTCATGCAAGTATTGAAGCCTATATTGCAGATATTATTTGTCTTGCTCAACAGCTAGCAGACATAAGTGCACCCCTCGACGACGAGTTTGTAGGAGTCATTATGTTGAGTGGACTAACGGTCGACTTCGATCCAATGGTAATGGCAATCGAGAGTTCAGGTAGTGCGATAACAAGTGACTTCATAAAAGGAAAGTTACTGCAGGAGGACACGAAAAGAGCTGTCAATGAGGTCTCAAAAGATACAGCGCTTCTTTCTCATTCAAAGCACAAATATGAATTATCAAAAAAAGGAGGCTTTAAAGGTAAAAAATTATCTCAAACAAATAAACCAAAAAGAGATTTCAGATGCTTCGTGTGCAACGAGCTAAATCATCGTGCACTGGATTGTCCTAAAAACCCAAATAAGACATGTTTGAAGAAAACGGACTACAAAGGAATGAGTTCAAAAGAAAATGACCACTTTACTCTACTCACAGCCCTGTCAGCCAGTGTAGGTGACAATGACTGGTGTGTAGATTCAGGTGCAACTACTCACATGACAAATCGAAAGGATTGGTTGGAGAATTATGCTAAATCCGTAAGCAAGGAAGTTGTATGTGCAAATGAACAGAAGCTGTACAGTACAGGAGTAGGAGATGTAAGCATTAGACTAAGCAATAGAGTAAGCCCCATTACAATATCTGATGTGACGCATGTTCCAAAACTTGCAACAAATTTATTGAGTGTGAATAGGATGGTAAAAAAGGGATTAGTTGTAATTTTCTCAGAGACTGGATGTCAAATATATCATCAAGATAACTGCCAAGTTGTAGGAGAAATTAAAATATCAGCACGAGAAGAAAATGGTGTTTATAAATTAAATCAAGATTCAGAGAAAGCACATTCTGCAATGACGAAACCGAGTCAAGAATTATGGCACAGAAGATTGGCACATCTTGGAGATCATAATTTGAAACTTCTTCGAGCAGGTATGGCTACTGGAATTCAATTTTCAGATAAGGAAATGTCAACATGTGTATCGTGTTTGGAAGGAAAACAAACGAGGCAACCTTTCAAAAAGTCTGGAGCCAACCGAGCGAACGAGCTTCTAGAACTTGTACACACTGATGTATGTGGGCCAATGAGTGAAACTTCATGGGGTGGCGCTCGCTATTTTTTGACATTTACCGATGACAAGTCTCGAAAAACTTATGTCTATTTTTTAAAGACAAAAGATGAAGTTTTTTCGAAATTTGAACAATTTAAAATATTTGCCGAAAAACAAACTGGAAGAAGTTTGAAAATTGTGCGATCGGATAATGGTAAGGAGTACATTAATCGTTCTCTGCAGGATTTTTTCAGGAAAAATGGTGTACGTCAGCAATTGACAGTAGAGTACACTCCTGAACAAAATGGAGTGGCCGAACGAGTCAATCGAACAATAGTAGAGAAGGCTCGAACTATGCTCAAGGATGCCGGATTAAGCATCAAGTATTGGGCAGAAGCTATAAACACGGCAGTCTACCTTAAAAATAGATCTCCAACAAAGGCAGTAAGCGGAGCTACGCCAGAAGAGATTTGGAGTGGACGAAAGCCAGATCTAACTCATCTTAGAGTATTTGGATCTAAAGCTTTTGTTCATATTCCAAAGCAATTAAGAAAGAAATGGGATTCGAAATCGAAAGAAACGATTTTTGTAGGATATTGTGAAGAATCAAAAGCCTACAGACTCATGGATGTGAAGAATCAAGGTGGAAAAATTCAGAAGGCAAGAGATGTTGTATTCATGGAAGAATCAAGAATCCAAAACCCAGAGATTGAAAAAGATCAATCACTAAAAACGGCAGTGCCTCTTACATCACTTGCAGATACCAACCTGGAACCAATACAAAATAAAGATGTTTTTAAAGAAACTAGCGATCAAACTACGATCGTGGTGCATGGTACAGAGGAAGAAATTCGTAGATATCCTCAAAGACACAGACGTCAAAAAGAATTCACGGACATGTTACTGTATCGAGCAATATGTGGTACTGAAACCTATGGGCCTGATGCAGACGAGCCAACTACCGTAAAGGAAGCACTTACTGGAAAAGACAGTGAAAATTGGCTGCGTGCCATCAAGGACGAGCTTCATGCGCTAAAACAAAATGAAGTATGGACACTTGTCGATTTACCTGCGGACAAGAAAGCTATTGAAAACAAATGGGTTTTTAAATTAAAAATGGATACTCAGGGAACTATAAGTAGATATAAAGCGCGTTTAGTAGCTAAAGGTTTTACACAGCAACAAGGCGTAGATTATGAGGAAACTTTTTCTCCTGTGGTGAGATACTCAACCCTGAGAATGCTTTTTGCTTTTGCAGCAGAATTAGATTTATCTATAGACCAAATGGATGTAACAACAGCTTTCTTGAATGGGGAATTGCAGGAAGAAGTATACATGCGACAACCAGAAGGTTTTGAAATGAAAGAACAAAAAAATAAAGTTTGTTTACTTAAGAAAGCTCTTTACGGGTTAAAACAAGCATCTAGACAGTGGTACGAGAAAATTAATTCTGTATTATTAGAAACTGGTTTTAAAAAATCGGAATTTGAGCCATGTGTCTACTTCAAAATATTTAAACAATGTTTGATAGTTATTGCTCTGTACGTAGATGATATTTTGATTTTCAGCAACAATGAAGATGAGAAAAATAAAGTAAAAGAAGATCTAATGAATAAATTTCAAATGAAAGATTTAGGTAAAGCGAGAAATGTACTAGGCATGAGACTAAGACAAGAAAATGGTTTTATTTCTTTGGACCAAAAAAAGATTCATTGAAAATATATTATATAGATTCAAGATGAGTGACTGTAAACCAGTAGGAACCCCTTTAGAAACAGGTAGAAAACTGTCTAAAAATGAGACAAAGGATAAAAATGATATAGACATTGATAAGATTCCATATCAAAATTTAATTGGGTGTTTAATGTATCTAGCAGTTTGCAGCAGACCAGACATAGCGTATGCAGTAGGAGTTTTGAGCCAATTTAATAACTGCTATACTATAGAGCACTGGAAAAGTGCAAAACGAGTGCTGAGGTATTTAAAAGGAACACTGAATTATTGTCTTATCTTTAAGAAAACCGGAATGCCTTTGTGTGGCTACGCCGACGCTGATTGGGCAGGAAATTTAATAGACAGAAAATCATATACCGGGTTCGCGTTTATTTTAGGTGGAGCGGCGATTTCATGGGAAAGCCGAAAGCAAAGAACGGTAGCTTTATCAAGCACGGAAGCAGAGTACATGAGTCTTTCCGAAGCTGCGAAAGAAGCTATATTTCTAAGAAATATTATGGGTGAAATTTTGGGCAAGAAAGAGCGTATACTTATTTACAATGACAATCAGTCAGCGCAGAAACTATCTGTAAATCCAGTATTTCACAACAGAAGTAAACACATAGACATAAAACACCACTTCATTAGAGAAACTGTGCTAAACAAGATAATCAAGTTGGAGTATATGAGCACAGAAGACATGATAGCGGATGTCTTGACAAAAGGACTATGCAAACCAAAGCATAATAAATGCATTTCTGGAATAGGTTTAGTCGCAAACGGAAACCAAGATTAAGGGGTAGTGTTGGTAATTATAGAAAAATAGAGTAATCATAGTTACCGTCAGTTGCTATAGTAGAGTTAGCACTGTCAATTATTATTATTATGGATGTAAAAATTCTGATATAAAATAAAACCTGTCACCTTTTTATTTGTCCTAAAAATCGTATATTTATTTAAAATAACTGCGTATTCAGATTAAATACAATAAATATGATGGAATATAAACGTGGTTGCGTTTGTTTTGTATTAATACGGCGTCTGCGTTAAGTAAAGATGTACGTCTATAAGCTTTAAACGACACTATCGCACATATTATAAAAGACATCTACATTATTTTTATGTCGTTACTTATATCTGACTAACGGCCGGTTTCATAATAAAAACGTTAAAGTCACTTTTACTAAAGTGAACTTTAATATAAAGTGATGTTTTAAAGTGAGTTTGTTTCATAATACATTCCTACAGTTACTTTTGTTAAAGTCAATTTTAAAGTTCTTTCTGCCTTTATTATTTATGTTGGCAAACCTTGTTGTCATAATATTAAATATCAGTAGGGCTATTCTGAGTCTCTCAATCAAAAATATTGAGTTGAGATCTTATCTATCAATGACGTCACATTAATGAATGCGCATTTGAAATCTTTAGGGAATTTCGTGATCTAAAGTTCTCATTATTTCTGTTTATGTTACCACGTCTTGTACTGGTAATTACGTGCTATTTTCCACATTTTCTAATTTCTATTAAAAATTGTGTTTTAATTGCTGTTGTTATTTGGTAGGTATGTTTAACTTATTGTATTTGTGTTGAACTATTCATTTGATAAATTTGTTGATTATTGTTAAAGATTTGTGTTTCTTATAGAAAAGCAGTATGTGAATAATCACACGATATTACTTCTGCGTACCATACCGCAACAATATGTTTTATTTTTTGTTTAGTTCGTGAGAAAATGGAAGGAACGCGAAAAATGACGACCCAAGTCAAGGTAGAGCAGAAGGAAAGGCTAACCAATTTCATGGAATTGAACAGTGCTTTTGCTAGAGGCAAACTTTCGGGAATAGAAGGAAAGTCAAAATTCTCAAGCGAGCATCACAAATCTTAAAAATATTACATTTAGTTTTCAATTATTGTACATTTAGTATTAATATTTATTAAATAAAAACATACTATTTGGACATTCAAACTGTGGTAACCTTTTCTATTTACAAACGCATCTTCGTTTTGTGCTTCTGTCGGTTTTACAATTGCAATATGTGTGCCATCAACTATTCCAACTGTATTATAGACATGAAATGTGGCTTCAAAGCTAAATAGAGTTTTGATTAAATGCATAGACCGACAAGCGTAATTAAAAAAAACCTGTTCTTCAATTCCTCGCGTTCTGCGTCATTTCTGGGGAAATGTATCCAAGTTTTCATACAATGCCTTACTAATGCCGTAGACACCTCTTTCAAACACCTACTGACCATTGGCTGGCTAATGCAGGCTAACAAATTATTTCCTATACCCCTCTGATAGCTGCCAACGGCAAACAAATTCAATGCTGCTAAAATCAAAAAAAAAAAAACGATAATTTATACAGTAATAAAACATTTTAAGTATACATAAATATATCGAACTCACTCGTAAATGGTTCGGAATTCTTGTTGGATTTATACCAGCTCCTTGTTGCATGTGAGGGCTTAATGTATCAATTATATAAATACATGCCTCCTTATTCAAACGATAATTACTGATAAATTCTTTATCACTAACCGAAAAAGGATCTTGGATGTCTCGTACGTGTCTTCTAAACAAACGATCTTCTTCTATCCGTTCTTCCTCTTCTTCATATACTAAAGCCATTATTATTAACAAGTTATAATACAAAAAACGATTGAAGAATTTGTTTCTTTAGAATAATCTGCAAAAAACGTGTGGTTATTAATGCTGCATAAAACAGCGGAACAAATAAATAATATATTAAAATGATTAAAATTTATTTTTCGATAAATCTCTGCAAAAAAACAAAAGTGATTATTACTGCTGCAACTAAATATAAGAAAACGATTAAGATTTTTTAGAGTAATGTCTGCAAAAAATATGTGAGGTTATTAATGCAGTATAAAATAGCGGAAAAACCAACTATTTAAACAAACGTCAAAATCTCAAACTGTTTTTTAAATCTCACCACCTCTCGAGCATGCGAGATGTATTGCCCGCAAATTGAGATTTATTTGAAATCCATGACGTCAGGACTTGTGTACAAAACGTTGCCAATAGATGGCCATAGCGTTTTTGAGCGAGATTTTGGACTCAGAATAGCCCTACAGGCGTATTATTTGATATTTTAAGCTAACCAGAACTTGTTGAATGTTGTATTTAATAACTTTTATTTTTTTTTTATAATAATAATTTTATAATGTCTGTTGAAAACGATAAAAGAATGTGTAATCGCGAAACAAATTTTAGTAAGGAAGAGGAAATAACTTTGGCTATATTTAATTTTAAGCATATTATTGAATCAAAGAAAGCAACCGTTATTCAAAAAACGTTAAATTTTATCCGTATTTAATTCTAAGCATCCACCAAGAAATTTGGATAAATTAAAAACCAAATATGATAATTTAAAAACAAGAAGCAGAAAATTTAGGTTTATTTAATCAAATTTATAAATAATATGTGCTAACTTATTGGTTGTTATTTTAATAAAATGTTCAATTTGTGCCAATAAATCAATAACGGAAAACGAAATCTATTAAAGAAACTTATGTCGTCCCACTTATTAAAATGATCTGTTCGATATCTATACATTTTCCTTTTTCTAACAATTAATTCCTTGTCAGAGGATAAGCTACTAGACGAAGACATTATTTTTTATGTTTCTGTCAAATGTAAAGTAACTTTCATAAATTAAAGTTAGCTAACTAGTGACTTTAGTTTAAAGTTACTTTATATTTTAAAAGTTTATTATGAATCGACTGCTGCAGTTTAAAGCTTACTTTAATATTTAAAGTGACTTTAAATTTATTATGAAACCGGCCGTAAGGATTGTAAAGAATGTTCAAGTTCCGTGAATCCTACTATATGTTGCACAACATTATTCCGTTGAAGATTACTAAACAACTAGTAGATTACTAAACAAGCAACTTATTCAAATTGATCTAATTCTTTAGATATATTATCTATTTGCATTAGTTAAAAAAAAAATATTCTACTATTCCATTATTATCTTTATCAGTTCCATATATTTTAAATAGACGAATCATCAACAACTATAGAAGAATCATCAAATTTTCAGTATTTGAAACAACAATATATATTAGCTGAAAGACAATTTTAATTTGTTCTCAGAAACATATATTTTTAATAGATAAAACATCTATATTTTAAGTTGCACAGCAAAAACGAACATTAGATAATTGTTCTATTTTGTAGAATAGCCAACTAAATTTTAAATGCTCTAATTTTCAGGGAAAACAGCTAATGTTTTAGTTCAAATAACTATTGTTTTATTTGAGCGACCTATATTTTTAACTAAAAAGATCATATATTTTCATTAGATAATTCATATATTCAACTAATATTATAGATATGTTAGCCAATGTAAAAGCAACTAATTGCAATTAGTCAAATTCTCTAAAGTATTTCTTTCTGTGTATAAGAAAGTAAAAATAAACATAATTTATAAATTTAAAAATTATGTTTTAAAATAATATATTTATTAACCCTTTGACGCCGACGCGGCCAAACCTTTCCACGACTTTGCTTTGACGAGGTTTTCCAGTTAATTCGAATGCAAAATCTGTTTTCTTATAGGAAATTTTCTCAATTTTACAATTTTGGGGTAATATTTCACCTACAACCCCTCCAGGAGCGTGTACAGGGGTGTAAAGTGGTGCAAAACCGAAAAATTGTTTTCTCAGCGGCCAAAAAGTTCCACTTTTTTTTGATAGATTGCGTTTATGACCAATTTGAGTTTGGGAATGTTTGTCACATAAAAAAAATATGTTTCCAGGCAGTTGATACCGTCATATTTTATTATAGTAAATAAATAAATTTTATTTCCATTTTGATTCTTTTATCCAATGCCTTTCAATTTAGCTTGCATTTTGCAAATAATCCAAGAATGGTTTTCAAAACAGTTGCTCAAACAAATAATCTGTAAACCGTAGTGGTCGTTCGGTAATTAGTTTGTTGGTATGTCGTAGATGCGCATAGACAAATACGTGTCGAAATTTTAACTTATGGGCGTGAACTAACAGTGCCTATACATCATGCCAACATTTACAACAATGAAGGAAACATTTATAACAATGCAGTACATTTAAATCAATGAAGTACATTTATAACAATGTATTAAACAAGTATAACAATATGGTTTATGAATAGGAAGGCCTGTGGTTTTAGACAGACTAAAACCTTTTTATCCCCCTTAAATACACAAATGTATTTGATATCCATATAATTCATGCAAGAAGCATATAATTATATGCTTCTTGATGCAAGTATTAATTTTTAAAATTTAAAAGAAAGAAACAAAATGTACAGTTCACAAAAATTCACCTTATATTGTTATTTTTACACATAAATTAAGTAATTATCCAAATTTTCTCTAACACTGAATACTCGTGATCAAATTTTGTGCAGAGGGGGAATAAGTCGTGTCGTCTTAGTGGGGACGTTGTGCCGTTGGTCGATTGCTTCCGTTGGTAGCTTTTGCTGTAACATAGTTAAACATCTAGCAGTGTTAAATCCTGATAATATCGGTTGGTCTGTACCGATTGAACCTAGATTTGACGTTATTTTTATGATTCAATCAAACTGAAGTTATCTTAATGCTTCTAACAAACTGAAGTTATCTTTATGCCTCTAACAAACTGAAGGTTAAACCAAGGATCAGACTCCATCACTAACTGACCGTCCGCGGCCAGGCAATACTGCCGCCGATCACTGTGGTATTGACGAATCGACAGTCATGTTCGTCAACATGACACACACTCGTCAACATGCACCTCTCAGTACTTATCCAGTAAATTTTAAAATATATGTGTTCGTCGTGAGGTAAAAGAGATAGTACTCACCTGGACGCGTAAAACTGCGTGCAGTAGCGCGCCTGATGGACTTTAGTTAAGGTCGGATACTGATATCAGATCAGGGATCGAACCCTATTCTACTGACAACAGTGTACCTGTTATCCTACCATTAGGTGATACCGTACCGACAATAAAAGACATGTTACACCAGTCTATAAAATAGAGAACGATGACTAAGTATACTAAAACCCCAGGAAAAGTCGCATAGATCAGATCGCGCTAACTCAAAGCAGCGTCTGGAATCTCGCAGAACAAAACGCAGATCGTGCTAACTTAAAGTGGCGTAGCCAAGTTTTGCCCTAAAGCGGATGCCACGAAGGAAAATGACACTAGACCAGATCGCGCTAACTGAAAGCCGCGTCAGAAACCTAGCAGAACCACCACATAGATCGCGGCGCTGTGAAGTGAGTTCTAATCGGATGGAAGGGTAGTAAAGTGAATCGCGCTAACTTAAAGCGGCGTACCTACCAAGAGAATGGAGTGTTGGATACCACCAAGATAGGATCGATCAGGTCCCGATTTCGGGCTCTCCCAAGTTTTTATATGTCTATCCCTACTACTTTTACAGGAGTGTCATAAACTATGAATTTGTTATACTTAAAAAGGACACCTAATTATGCAAATGTAATATTAAATAAAGAAGAACGCTAGTTTTCCACTTCGCCCTACTCTACGTTGCGATGTATGGCACTGGCTTAGGGTTGGTCGCGGAATCATTCTCCCTCATACGGACCCCGGGTTGGTTCATGCGACGGTTCACCCGGCATATCCCACCAGTCAGAGAGAGTGTGCTTTCTGACTTAAACTCCGCCGCTCATCTAACTCGTTTACCACAAGTAACTTACGCTCCGATTAGAACAAACAAATACATATCCAATGATTTAATCTGGTCTGATCTTAATATGTGTGGTAATTGTTTGAAGTAAACATAATAAGAAATTAACATTTATTATTATTTGTTGTGTACGAATGGTCAGCTGTTGACATACTGAACCGGATCGGTCATTACCCTATGACGACGGGGTGTCGGGTCTTCAACCGATGCCGAATACCTGCTATTTTCCTTACACTTCGTTTGTACCATTGTCTGGCTTACAGCTCAGACATAACCTCGATTGCTAATTACCATTTTGACATTTGATTTTGAATTCTGATTCGATAGACACTAAACAACCCATCATCAAGACGCTTTTTTTATTACCCGGTTCCATAAAACTTAAACTCGATACTTGTATTCATCACTCCGGATTGCCTAACACAGTTTATAAGTTTCTAATGTTCTAATTAATTATTTGAAATCATTTAAAATTGAATATATAAATTTTCTTAACTTCAAGATCTTTAGCTTCACACTTTAAAATACTCTTCTCCACATGTGTTCATTAACACCCACTTGACGAGAACCACTCTTGTCTTACCATTTTTCTTAGATTTCTGGTTTTTTTTTAGCTCAAACACACTGCTTTTTTAGTTTTCTTAGAATTCACGAATATAGATAATCAATGCAAGTATTTCACAAATAAATTTTAAATATTTAGTTGGGTTTTTATACCACGTTTCAATTTATATATTTAGTGTAAAAGCGATCTAGAGGTTAGAACAAATATTATAAATTAGAAAAATAATGATACTACGATGTGGTTTAACCCAAATGCGTATAAGAAAGTGTTAATACAGATGGGGTGGAAGAAGATCTATCTATATATTAAATATTGACACATTGCGCTAGATGGATATTCTACTCCTTTTAATACTCGTTAATATTTTATATTTCCATATGACAGGCGTATCTAATAATTTTATTTTTATCAACAACTAACCGGTCATATTGGTTACGTTATATTGTTACGTAAAGTTTTATTTACGTGTGACACCACGTATCGGCGTCGCTACGGAGTACGTCCAATAGAAAGTTCGGTGCATGACACTGCAGATGTTTTAGCTAAATACCCTGAAAATTATGTTACGGAAGTCTTCTGTTATCTGTTCTTCATTTGAAGAGTTGAGAGATCCGCCTGGTTCTGATGGTTCGCTTATTAAATTGATTGATATTGACTTCTCATTCGAATCATGAATCCTTTGGTGTGGTTTTGAATCTGATGATGTTTCCGAAATAAAATTATTCATATTATCATCGGCAGGTTCGCAATTTGATGAATTTTCCTGCTTCATTAGAGAATTTATTGTGGTTGATCTAAACAATGTTCGGAAAGTTTCCGCCCTGGGATTTTATTATATTCTGTCTAAATATTGAAAATATAATTTCAATCACATCTTGATTTAATCGATTCGTCATCAAATATTCTATGCCAATATTAGATCGTTCCCCTTAAAAAAATAGCAAAATGCCTACTTTGGTTTGAATCCCAAAAAAAAACATGACGGTTTACCTAACTTATTTGTTACTGTCTATTGTCTATTGTAATCATGAATAATTTCGATTTCGAGATTTTAACGGAATTATACGTATTGACCTTCCCTGAATCGATTCCGGCTACTTTTGGAATGACGTCCGTCTGTGTGTGTGTGTTGGTTTGTGTGTGCGCGTGTGCGTTTACGTGTTTGTGTGCGTGTGTGTGTGTGTGTGTGTGTGTGTGTGTGTGTGTGTGTGTGAGCGCTCTACAGCCCAAAAGGCTAAAGGGAAAATTATGAAATTTTAAACTTAAGATTTGTATGTGCCTGGCAAGAAATACTTCTAATTTTGAAAAAAATATTCCGACCGGAATTGCATGTTTACTCTAGTGAGTTTTTGCAGTTTCTGCAATTACTCAATAATAGTTGCAGTTACAGAAAAATTGTTACAACAAAATCTATAGATATCAGCATTTTGTACAACTTTTATTAGAAATTTATTTTCCCAAACGGTACCGGAAACAAGAAAATGGCTATTAAAATTTCTTCACAATATATTTATTTTTGCATAAATCGTATCATCTGCGCCTGTCAATTGTTTATCAAAAAAAAAAAACAAATCGACGAAAATAATTCGCATCAACATTCAGTGTATCTTATTAAAATTATAATTTCTTGTTAAATAATAATAAAATATGCGGCAGGTCTGTTTCTGAACTTCCTTATACGCATTTTGGTTAGATCGTTGGAATTTATAAAACTATGAATTTCTAATTTTTACTTTCTTATACGCAGTATAAGTGAGTATTGTAATCACGAAAAATTTCGATCGCCCTTAATTGTATCCGACTATTTATGGAATGATGTCCGTCTGTGTGTGTGAGAGTGTGTGTGTTTGCGCGCTACTGCCTAAACGGCTGAAGGTAAAATCATGAAAATAAAAATAATAAAATAGTCGTTAAGTTTCAAATTGTTTAATTTAATATTTATACGTATTTCGGCTTTTCAGACCATCATCAGAATAAGTATACTTATTCTGATGATGGCCTGAAAAGCCGAAATACGTATAAATATTAAATTAAACAATTTGAAACATAACAAGTGTTTTATTATATTTGTTAGTCATCATGTTTCGACGAGAGCCAACAACGACATCAATTGATTTTAAAATTATGAATCTTTAAAAGTAAGATCTGTATATTCTTGGGGTGTGCACCTTTTTTTTTAAAAATGAATCCAAACCAGAAGTGCTTGTTTACCCTAGTCATTTTCTTACGGTTTCTGCCATTACTAAAAAATGGTTGCAGTTACAGAAAAATGGTTTGAATAAAAATTTAAGGTATTTATATTTCGCACAACTGATGTTTGAATTTTTTTCCAAAGAGTACTATTTTGAAAATAATACCTGTTGAAATTTCTTCTTTTTATAATTTTTTTACATAAATCGTATCATCTGCACCTGTAAATTGTTTAACAAAGTAGCCTTAAATAATTTGAAGATTGACATTTTTATTTATTCTAAGAAATATATTTAGTGTAAAAGTGTTTGAACATATGTTATAAATTAGATAAATAATAAAAATAGGATGTGATCTAAACGAAATGCGTATAAGAAAGTTCAGTGCAAAACCCTGCAGATGTTTTTAAAATATATTTATATATAACACGTACATTATTATAAATATATTTAAGTATATGATAATTTATCTGTTTCATTACATTAGAAATATTAAATTTACTAGCTGAGAATTGTTTTGTTTATGCTAGAATGAAAACGGATTCAAATCGAGCGCGCCCGGATTAGTTATGGCGCTTTCTCGGTAGAGTACAATGAACTCACTGTTATTTAACATGTGAGGGTCACATTTATCTATTTTATCGCTGTATACCATGTGCCCATAGTCATGCGTAGATTCCAGGGGTTTCCTCTAAATTTTATTTATTTTCTAATTTTATATCATGGTTAACCGTTTCCTTGTTTACGACCATAACTACCCAATCATTGATCGTTGTACGTACGTATATCGTTGTAAGATGTTTATAAGAAAGACATGACCGTAGTGGCCTTAATTGGTATACATTTTGGATACATTTTGAAAAGTTGGTAGGTTTTATTATTATTTGGAATCGTATATAGTATAAATATATTGTAATAGCGCCGCTGCTAAATGTGTTTGTTAGCGGTTCGACCGAACGAGGTTCACAACGAATTATAATAACGTACAAATATTTTGTTAATATGGTTTTAGAAGTCAGGTAGAAGTCAGAATGTCCTTACGAACTATTACAAAAATGAATCTTATGACTAACTTAAATGCTATTGGTTGGAAAGTCTCTCTTAAATATTTGCCTTGACCAATGGTGCGTTGGTTAGTTAGAAAGCTGACCTATTTAAAAGGGTAGTGAAATTCTTGGAATGGCAAAAATTAAAACTAAATGCAAGTGGCATATTTTATTCAACACATTATTATACTGTTATACGAGTTGAAACAATTTTTATGTAAAAATAAATGTACTAAATTTAATTTAAAATTATACTTTTAAAAATAATCACATAACAATACCACTTACTTCTGCGTTATTTGATATTTTTAGATAATTTACATAAAAACACTAAGGCCATTGAAGTCTAAAATAATTTAGATTGACAGTAGTTCGGAAACGATTTCAATCGCTAGTGTCCCACCCTGAAATCCATTATTGTTGAAATAATAATTTAGTGCAATACATTTTTATTTTATGATAACAATGTTTTTAATACTTCAAATATAGAAATTAATAGCTTTTAATTAACGAAATAAATTACCTCTGTAATTTGTGACGCTTAATTCGGTTTTTGCTTTCGGGCGCCAATAATCGGTGTTTGCTCCGGTGCTCAGTGAAGAAAATCTATTTCCAGAGGTCTTGAAATATAACAACGAGATAACTTCGATGGAAATAACAAAATAATGTTTTTATTTTTAAAATACAGTTGAAAAAAAAATGAGAAATATTAAAACAAGCAGATTTACAAATACTAGTAAAGAAAAGTATTATATTAATAATGGCCCTATAAAAAGAACAAACTTAATAAGTACAAAATGGTTAAATCAATTGCAACAGCAATTACAACTAGCCGACGACACAACAGCCAGCCAGTGGCAAAGGCTAAGCGGAAAACGCTGCGCGTATTGTAAGCGATATATGACACTGGGCCGACGACACAACAGCCGGCCAGTGAAGTAGCGCTTCGGACAACCACCTGATTAACGGACCGACGACACAACTGCCGGCCAGTACACTGGAGTTTCTGTGGTAAAACTATGGTATTTGACTGATGTCACAACTGCTCGCCAAACACCTAGTTTGCCACCGGTTAGAGAGTTCAGTCGACGACACAACAGCCGATTGTCCAGTCTAATTGATTTTTACCAGGACACAACTCTGGTTCAAATGCCGTGACGGAATTTCTACGCTGTTTATATATCCGCTTGCGGGGGTTTTGCAGAGAGAGGGCGGGCATACCAGCCTAAACTTTGTCCAAAAGTTGGTTTAAACCGGAATTTTCTGACCAATGCAGCTGTTCAAAAGGGAGCGGAGACATTTCTATAGTCTCTGCCTGTACACTTCGTTACAATGTATGTGTGCGCTCTACAGCCTAAACGGTAGAAGATAAAATTATGAAACTTCAAACTTTAGATCTGTATATGACTGGCAAGAAAACCTATTTTTGAGAGGAATATTCTAACCGGAAGTTCATGTTTACGCTAGCCAATTTTTGCATTTTCTGTTAGAACTCAAAATCGGTAGTACCTACAGCAAAATTTGTTAGAATGAAAATAAAAGAGATTAATATATTTCGCATAACTTTTATATGAAAAGACTTTTCAGAAAAGGTACTGGTAACAAATATATAAGTTAATTTCAATATTACAAGCAATACCTCTCACGTCTATATACATATATATATATATATATATATATATATATATATATATATATAAACGTTAGTATATCTCCGTCAATATTAGAAGTACTCGCCGCGTTGAGGCGCTACATCGACTGACATGCGGCATGTTTGTTGCTGAATTTTCTTATACGCATTTAGATTAGATTGTTGGAATTTATAAAAGAAATTTGAAAGGAAAACCTCCTATTTTTGAAAGGAATATTCCAACCAGAAATGCATGTTTTATCTAGTCATTTTTTGCATTTTCTGCTGAATTGCAGAAAAATTAGTTGGTATGGAAATAAAAGATATTAATATTTCGCATAACTTTTATTTGAAAATATATTTATGTTACAGAAAAAAAAAGTTATTTTATATTCCCTCAATACTTCTCACGTATACTGCATTATATATTTGACCACCAGAAGTTGATGACTCCCCTCGGTGCTACGTTACATATGATAGCATGCGGCATGACTGTCGCTTTCTTATACGCATTTTGGTTATATCGTTAGAATTTATAAAACAATAAAGTCAATGTCGGTGACAAGAAATAGTCTTCTTGTCAGGAATTTGCTAGCTGGGTTCTTTTCTGTTGAATCTGCAAGACAGGTTGGGAATTTGCTAGGTGGCTTTTCTGTCGCCTCTGCATGATATGATATGATCACGATAAAAACATTGTAATTATTAGTTACATTTATTATGTAGGTCAAGTATGTTATCACGTTTTAAGCGATTTTTACTTTCTTATACGCAGTATAAGTATAATTATGTGTGATCACGAAAGATTTCGATCCCGATATTTTAACAGAAATTTGACCTACCCTTAATCGTTTCCGACTATTTTTTGAATGTTGTCCATCTGTGTGCGTGTATGCTGTAACAACCGGGATTGTTAAATTTGACTATTCCTCTGATCTATCATATTGGGGAATCGACGACTACTATAATGTCAAATCGCTGCTATCGGCGATTCGAATTACTTTTTATGCATAATCATGCTTTGTCAAATGTTGCGATATTATTAACTTAGGCGAAACTAACCTAAAATCCGAGCCAAGTAGGGATCGTCTGATTACTGATATTGTCATTCCCGGTTTGGCACTGTAGACCATCAGTTTATATTAATCATTACCTTGATTATAATAATTATACTTTGTTCGTTTTTAACTAGTGTTACTTAGTTATTTGTTCAATTATTATTTTAAATCAAACATAATTATTTAGTAATCAAGTGTTGCTTATTAATTCGAGGGACCACGAAGTGCCAGAATATCCCGAAGTTAGCAGCAACCATCATAATTCAGGTAAGTATAATAACCCTTACCCTACCTGGATTATACTTGCGACGTAAGACGCGACAGAACTAGTTGCGTAACGTCGCGTATGTCACACAAATGAACTGCTATGACATGCACTGAAAATTTTTGTAAGTATTTTGTTCAGATAAAAGGGATATTTAAATGCTAATTTTGAATAAATCAAGATAATATAATTTTTAAAATTGACTAAAAACCTATCTGCAATCTATATGTAGCATATTTCTATTATTTTACTTAATAATCATATTTTATTAACCTTTTTCATTAAATATATTTCTTACTTTAGATATTAAATGCCAAATTTTAAATTATTTCATTTTATTTTGTCTTTCTGCTAAATATTTGACAGGCCCAGTTGCTACGATGTTTCAAAATAAGTAAAACAATGAATTTGAATAGCTATTTTTGTAACAGTTACCTTTCTCGAAAGAAAATTAAAATCAAATTAGTTTAATATTTATTTTAAGTATTTGTGCTGTAAGTGCAACCACTTTTGTGTTATTGCCACAAGACCTGCAATACATTATAGAAGCAGCCCGACAATGTTTCATTTTAGTGCTTGCGCAACTATGTGATTTAGACATGTCATCTTGAGCCAAGATATAATAGATATCCAATATTTATTTTATATTACTTTGGTATTTGGTGAGACTGATATAAAAAATGTTTATATTTCTTGTGGGATGTAGATGAATAAAGGTCTTTTTTGGAAGTCGCATAATAAATTTGACAGGACTTTTATTCGTATCACCTGCAGTTGTCTTCAATTGGTGTTTGCATATAAGCGTAAAATAGGAATTTGTATAGATAAATGTTTGGAAATTAAAAATGCATTACGAGTGTTAAATATTTAATAAGTAATTACGTTCAAAATTACATTATAAACTATACATTGATGAGGTTTTGCTCAGGTGTGGGTTCGAATATGTGAAGTTAAGCTAATCTTCTGTGCAAATTTTAGGTTGCACACTGCGCAAGAGAAGGGTTTCGCAGGTCTATGAATACGCATATGAGTGGTCAAACTGGTCATCCAACTAAATGATCGTTTGCAAATTGTACATTTGTGTGGTTTCTCTCCGGTGTGACTTCGAATATGGCTAGTTAGGTTACTCTTCTATGCAACTTCTTGGTTGTGCACCGAACAAGTGAAGGGTTTCTCATGTGTATGGATACGCATGTGAGTATTCAAACGGTTCTTATGACTAAATGCATGTTTGCAAATTGTACATTTGTATGGTTTCTCTCCGGTGTGGGTTCGAATATGTGTAGTTAGGGTACTCTTATGTGCAAATTTATGGTTGCACACTGAACAAGTGAAGGGTTTCTCATGTGTATGAATACGCATGTGAGAGGTCAAATTGTTCTTCTGACTAAATGAACGTTCGCAAGTTGTGCATTTGTATGGTTTTACGCCGGAGTGGATTCTAGAATGTACATTTAGGTTACTCTTGTGTGCAAATTTACGATTGCAAACTATACATGTGAAGGGTTTCCCTTCATTGTGAATGCACATGTTAGTTGTCATGGTAATATTTACACCAGAGGAACGTGTGCAAATTCTATAATTGTTGGGTTTTTTCACGGTGTGGGTTCGAATATGGTTAGTTAGGTTTTTCTTCTCTGCAAATTCTTGGTTACACACCGAGCATAAGAAGGATTGCTCCTTGGTATGGATGCGTTTGACAGGAAGTCTTTCCATCTCGAATTGTTTGTCATTATCTTGCCCATCCTGCTCTTTTGAATGCTGTTTTAGGGGTGACAAACTTTTATAGAGATTTGCAACACCTGTATTTTCTTCCGTTGAATTTATTCTTTGCACAGTTTCTCTACTGGTGTTGGGTTCGGCTTTAACATCAATTTTATGCTCTATAAAATCCATTTCTTGCTCAAGTTCATTTTTCATTTCTCCTTCAGTTAATGGACATTGCAAACTTTGTGTATTACAATTTTGTTCATCATTTTCATAGGTAAGACTATTCGTATGATCGTCAATTATTGTTATATTGCCGATAGAAATCATGTTCGCTGTGCTTTGGTTAATTTTCACTGTATGACTTCGCAATCTCTTATCCGATTCACAACATTTTTGGACGAATTCATAAAATTGGAGCATTTCTCTTATGCAACCATAGCAAATACTTGTGGGCAATCCATCGCAGGAGTCGTACTAGAAAACAAAAACAGTTGCAGTCAGAAACAATATAATATGTTAGGCTCTGGAACACTATTATGATACTGAACAACCTATGAGTTACCGTAATAAATTCAGGAATAATATTTACTTATGCATTTTATGACTTTGCAATCTCTTATCCGTTTCAAGACCATTTTGGACGAATTCATAAAATTGGAGCATTATTTCTATGCAACCATAACAACTAAATTATACTGCTTATAAGAAAGTATTGTAATCATGAAAAATGTCGATCTCAAGATTTTAACGGAAATATACCTCATTGAAATCCATCTGTGTATGTGTGTGAGAGAGAGAGTGTGCGTGTGCATGTACGTGTGGGTCTGCGTGTCCGTATATGTGTGCGCCAATAGTAAAATTAAAGAAAATTTAAGATTTATATATGCCTTGCAAAGTGCATCTATTTTTGAGAAAAAAATTCAAACCGGAAGTGCTTGTAAAAGTAATTAACGTACATCTGATGATGAATTTATAAAAAGTCGGAACCAGTCGTATTTTATAACATTTAAATAAAGAAACTGTGAAGTTGAAGTTATTCTAAATTATATACTCAGCTTCATGCCCCTACTTTTTTTAATTGGTTGATACTGCATTTAAAAATGTCTGCAATGCCCTAAACCCGTGTGACACGATGTATAAACCAATATTGAATTATATATTGAATTTGATTTGAAATCAGAATTTTTGGATATCAAATTCAATACAGAATTATAAATCAAATTTAATAGGGCTGAAACTGCACCATGCACCGTGTACAGCGATGTATATTTTTGGAAGTAAGAGGTTAGTTTCAGTTTCATCAGTTATAATTAGATTAATGTTACGCTGGTCAATAAAAGTACAATATCTTCCTCGTTATTCTCGTTATATTCCATTATTATTATAATATAAAAATGATGTAATATCAGAGATCGGTCAAATCCTATAAATTTTGAAAATATAAAACAAAGTGCAGCACTGCAATAAGTCGATAATACTGGCATGCGCCGAACACAATTTATATATAAAAATTTACACAAGTATCATACACATTATTTTTACTTTCTTATATGCAGTATAAGTAAGTATTGTAATCATGAAAATTTTCTATCTCGAGATTTTAACGGAACCTTCCCTGAATCGATTCCGTTTATTTTTGGAAGGACGTCTGTCTGTGTGTGTGTGGGTGTGTCTGGGTGTATGGGTGTGGATGTGTGTGTGTGTGTGTGTGTGCCTGTGTGTATGTTCGCTACAACCTAAACGGTTGAAGCTAAAATCAAGAAACCTTAAACTCAAGATTTCCATGACTGGGGAGTTTACCTCCTATTTTTGAAAAAAATATTCAAAGTAAAAGTGCCCGTTTACTCTAGTTGTTTTTTGCAGTTTCTGCAATAACTCAAAAATGGTTGCAGTTACAGAAAAATTGCATGAACAAAAATTAATGGTATTTATATTTAGCACACCTTTTGTTTGAATTCTTTTTCCAAAAAGAGTACAGGTTTCAAAATAAATGTCTGCTTATTATATATATTTTTACATAAATCGGATCATCGTGCGTAGTATCAAAAGTTTGAGAACGGTGAATTTGACATCGAAGACAAAGAACGTAGCAGAAGGCCGAAAGTGTACGAAGTGTACGCGGAATTGAAAGCATTATTGGATCTAGATTCGCGCCAAACGAAAGAACATGGACTTACTTCGAATATAACAGTAGGTTCCGTTCTTTTACAATAGATGCCCAATTTTTGATAAAAAAAAACGGCGGAAACTTATTTGTACTCCTAATATAATACGGAAAACAAAAAAACAAAAAAACCTCAAAATATAAGTTGACATACAAATAAATTGATTAGGTCTGCATAAGTTAACCCTGCATCGACAACCATAGACGATATCGTCATATCGATTTTTTAATTTCTTTGTATCTCGGGTAAGAGCAGTGAAAACGGCTTTGTACCCCCTTCTAAAAAATCTTCAAGGTGCAGTAAGAACGCATGCTAAAGTGCGTTAATATTCCTTTGAGTCTCGCACAGCTGTGATAGTTCAAAGTTTTTGAGTTGACGAATTCGTCTATGGTTGTTGTCGGTGTAACATTTTCCAGTTTTTAAGGCAAATGTAAAATCTGCATTTTCTCGTTATAAATCAAATATTTTGCAAGTTTCATTCTTATCATGCATTAGTATTATTGAATTTTATATAATTTAAGTTTTTCATTAATATTTGAATTTTATATAAAATTACTATTTCAAAAATAGCTAAATAAATAAGGAGGCGGGAATAGTTTTAAAACCGTGCAATACATTGATGGCACCGAAGTGGAATAAATTTTAAAAATTATATTACCTTGTTTTATAGAAACCAAATAATTTCAAAATTAATTAAGGCGCGATACTTGTAGTGATAAAAGTAGGAAAAACGGTGGTTGGCATATTCGTTCTGAAGCTAATACACATTACTTTATCATACTTAAAAAAATATGATTATGTTCACAAAGGATGTCTCTACACGGGTCCGTGCTTAAATCTAATGTACGTTTAATTATGCTAATTTAAATAAATACTAAATATTCACAAATTGATACTATTTTTACGGCATTGTTACGCTTACATAAGTAACATTTTTACGAAGAACTTCACGGAGCAGTGTAGCTTAACAATTAAACCATGCAAACGTTTAAAAAAAATTCCTTACCGTTCCTAACTATTGTTTTATTTCGAATATACGAGCAGGTGTTTTAATAAGAATTATGATGGATAGATGTCTCTACTATCGCAATTTGTTCGAAACAATAATATTATCGCTTTGCGATAGCACAAGACGGAGCCATTCCTCCCTTTCGTCTCCTTGCAATTGAAATATACATACTATTACTAGAAAATCTTTGGTGATTAACGGCAGAAATTATTTTTCGTTTTTACAATACTATTTTATAGATTGGAATACTTTGTTATATTTCTAAAATTATGGAAGCGATCTTCACAATATTATTTCAAATTCTAATAATGTTTTATTTAACCCTCTAAAATTATCTATTCGGTCTAAATAATTTTATTCCAACTTCCAATAATACGATTATATATCCTTTGTCGAAATGGAAAAAGTTTTGGCGGGAAAAATATATTTAATATAAATGTAATTACACAAAGCTATATATGTTACATTGTATGAATATTAAAACAAATCTGATCCAAATATGCGAATGTTTTATTTCCTATTGAGTATTCATGGGCAAACGACAATTGATTTTTGTTAGAATATTGAATAAAGAATTTTTTTCATATATCGTGTAATTTGTGTTATTGTTTTGTTTGTCATACCAACGCATACATATATAAATTATGGCAAAAGGTGAAAAAGATACCAAACGAAATCTCCGTTTATCTACGCGTAGGCAGGCATATTCTAAGAGAAAAAGCTGGCGTGTCCGTCACTGAACTTTCTTATTATTTTTTCTTATACGTCTGAGGTTCAGCAGCAAACTATCCGCATACCCGTATTACATATATACAGCGTGAAGTCAATGCAGGAGGCGTGAGAAGTATTAAATGTAATATTGAAAATAACTTATTATTTTTGTAACCAGTATTTTTACTAATTGTACTGTAAGTACTATCAATGATTACACAATATAACAGATTGACTAATCCTGTATAATTTTTAACAGCGCTTCGAAAGTCGCCCTCCACCAGAGGCCAACACTTGTCACCTCTAGTTTGTCGCCAAGCGCTAGACGTCGCTAGTATCAATCAATAGTTAGTTATCTATATTATCCACCAAGTGTTCGAATTTTTGAATATTACTCGGAGATCCACAGGCTCGTTACATGAATATTTAATGGCCGGGACTTCTCCCTGTAATAGTTTGTATTGTATCTTCAATTGGATATTTAATGGGCGATCAAAGGTTTTTAAACACATTTTCAGTTTCTTTACATTAATGAGAAAATTCAATATATATCAATC
Source organism: Nebria salina (assembly GCA_944039245.1). Taxonomy (NCBI): domain Eukaryota; kingdom Metazoa; phylum Arthropoda; class Insecta; order Coleoptera; family Carabidae; genus Nebria; species Nebria salina. The sequence continues at coordinate 150,653 of OX063287.1, forward strand.
GAAAAGTAAATTATTGTCTATCTCAATTTATTTTGTCTTTGTCTTAACATCATTTTTTCGGTTGAGATATCAAAAACTTGAGGAAATATTACATACATATATACATAACATCATGCGCAATCCCATTATATGGGGTAGCAGGAAACCATTTACATTCATTTTCATCGAGATACATATTAAATTAAATAAACATAATTTAGTAAAAATAAAACAACCATTCGTCTTCTTTTTTCAAATTTTTAACGATTTTCAATATAAGTATATGCAATGGCACTAAATAATCATAGCGTAAGAATGCGAATGAAGGTAAAGTGTTTGCCACCTCATTTGATAGGAATAAGCATTAAATATATATGTATGTATGTACGTATTATTGTTATATTAAATGGTATGGGCAATGTTTGGTATTACTTCCATATCAGAAACAATATCAGAATCGATAATTACATTAGAAGATTGTTCAGTGACTTATTTCGCGAGTTATTTAGTAAAAACATGTTTAGAAGAATTTAATTGCACCACATGTGAACATTATTTGAAAGGAAACATCTTACTAAATAATAAACAACAGCTACTAATATTATACAAAACGTACGAAAACATTTATGTGGCTGATCCTAACACCGGGCTTATTTCTCCTTCTGATGGCTTTAAAAGAATTATAGATTTATGCTTAATATCTTTTGAAAAATATTTCGAAAAAATTTATTATAAAAGAAATTTAAAACTTAAATTATTTGGAAGAATAAATAGATAAATTTCTCATACAAATTGGTTTGAAGATGAAAAATGCAGTCTGCATAAAATATTTATTATTAATAAATTAATAACATGCAAAATATTTAAAAAGTGTAAAGATATATGTTGTAAAAATGTCTGCAGTGTCATGCACCGAACTTTCTTATACGCATATGGGTTAAACCACTTCGTAGTTTCATTATTTTTCAAATTTATAATATTTGTTCTAACCTTTAGATCGCTTTTACACTAAATATATTTCTTAGAATATATATTAAATGACAACTTCAAATTATTTACGTCTATTTTGTTAAACAATTGACAGGCGCAAATGATACGATTTATGTAAAAATATATATAAAAGGCAGAAATTTATTTTGAAACCAGTACACTTTTTGGAAAAAAAATTCAAACAAAAGTTGTGCAAAATATGAATACCTTTAATCTTTGTTCATAAAATTTTTCTGTAACTCTAACCATTTTTGAGTAATTGCAGAAACTTCCAAAAATGACTAGAGTAAACAGACACTTCCGGTTTATATATTTTTTTCAAAAATAGGAGGTGCACACCCCAGGCATATGCAAATCTTAAGTTTAAAATTTCATAATTTTAGCTTCAACCGTTTAGGCTGTAGAGAACATATACACACACACACACACACACACACACACACACACACACACACACACACACACCCATACACACATACACACACACACACACACACACACACATACACACACACACACACACACACATACAGACGGACGTCATTCCAAAAATAGTTGGAATCGATTCAGGGAAGGTCAAAACGTATATTTCCGTTGAAATCTCGAGATCGAAATTTTTCATGATTACAATACTTACTTATACTGCGTATAAGAAAGTAAACAGTAAGATAAATACGCCGAGCAACAAAATATGTCCAAAATTAAGAATAATACAACATAAATAGTAAGTTTTAATTTTCTGTCTTAATTGCAATTGTTAAATCATATTAAATACCGAATATTTGTAATTTTTTATCATTTTTTATTTTTAAATAATTTATTTTTTTCGAATATATTTGTAAAAATATCATTTAATATTAATTTACTGATATATTTAAAAATTGAAGAATATCATATTTTATTACCAAAATAATAAATTTTTTGTATTTAATAAAATACAAAACTGCTGCGTAATATTTTAAGCTTATAAAAACGCCATTTCTATCTACGCTCGCTGATCAGAAATTATTAAAATTGGTATCGGCTACTGTCTTGCTGATAAAAAAATGTATGTAAATTGTTTACTATATCCTCTCTTTCCCCGAACCGCAACATGTCTTCCGTCCGCCCAGTGAACTAGTTGAACGAAAATTTAGCATAGGCAAAAACCAGCTAGATTAAATTTATACTCGTAGCGACATCTATTGTTACATTTTTCTTGACACGAATACCGCCATTTAAATGGTCAATCTGTTATATTGTGTAATCATTGGTACTACCGTTTTTGTACTACCGGATTTGAGTTAAAGCTGAATATTGAAAATAACTCTTATTTTGAAACCAGTACCTTTTCTGAAAAGTATTTTCAAGTAAAAGTTAGGCGAAATATGAATATCTTTTATTTTTATTCTGACAAATTTTGCTGTAAGTACTACCGTTTTTTATTTATAGCAGAATATTGAAAAAGCTTATTCTTTTGTAACCAGTACATTTTCTGATAAATATTTTTAAATAAAAGTTATGCGAAACATTAATAGCTTTTATTTTCATTCTGACTAATTTTACTGTAAGTACTACCGTTTTTGAGTTATAGCAGAAAATGCAAAAAATGACTATAGTAAACATGCACTTCTGGTTTGAATACACATACATAGATAGACGTCATCTCAAAAATAGTCAGACTCGATTCAGGGAAGGTCAAAGGATATATTTCCGTTAAAATCTCGAGATCGAAATAATTTCGAAAACATTTTTTATGATTACAATACTTACATATACTTCATATAAGAAAGTAAAATTGGTAATTTACAATATTTAATTTTATTTTTGTGAAAAGTACTACATGTATATATAAAGTACAAATACAATAGTATTTGAATCAACTCAAATTGATAACACCTTTTAAACTTCAAGACATACTCGTGGCCTGGAGATTCGGAATCCCGAATACAGAAACTCAAAAATAATTAATGTTGCCGTCTAATTTACTAATAATATTGGAGAATATTGAAGCACAACACTACATTGTTAGTGATGTACTAGTTATAATTTGGAAGGGGATATGTGGCGTAACTACAATACTGTTTGCGGTTGAAGTGGGGTAGCGGAGAGTAGCGTTTGGGACTGCCTCTTTGCTTCCTCGCCCTTTACACTTGTAACAACGTAGAGACTCAGGGATTGCAAGTATCGCACCTTAAGCTAATTGTGTATGATTAAAAAAAAAATTCTATGCTATTTTTTGAATTTGAGAATTATACCGGGTCAGGGCATACTTAACTTATCAAGATGCATTCAAGTTACAAAAAAAAACACTAGTTTAAAAATATTTACTAACTACAATTGATATACAGCCTAGATGTCAGTTCGTGTGTGAATCCTGTGCAGAATATATTAGTGGAACCCGATAAAATATTCATTCAGGGCACTAGCAAAACCGACAAATGCGGTTTGTGTTTTAAACGTTTCATACAAGATAGTCAAATTACCTAAGAACACCGTAATCCGTAATCACGGGCGTAGATTACGAAAATAATTACCCGTTTAAAATGAACGATTCAGAATTATTGCAAATTGAAAAAATGTACTAAGTAGCGCAAACTCCTAGATATATTCAAATTAATTTTTCAGCGATTACGCTATCAATTCCTGTGTATTATATCATATATGAGAGCCTGAAGTTCGTAGATAATTAAAATGTATCTTTTTTGCAAAACAACAGTCAACAGTTTACGGGAAAATTAACAGAAATAACACCAGCATTTTATTCTCACAAATATGCTCAATTATACCACTAATGACGCATTTAAACAATACCCAAAATACATAAAACTTAGCTTTTTATTGTTTCTAAAGTAATTTTCATAATATTTTACAGAATTATTGGCGTAGCAAGGCCTTTGTGGGCCGGTGTGCCACTGGGATTAAAGGGCACCTCCTTACTCCTAAAAATTTTAATGTTCTTTTGGCTCATTTTATGATTTAAATGTCATTTTAATTTTTTTAATTTACATATTTGGGCCTTATTCGAAAATGTTTTTTTAATTAAAAGTTGTTTCACTTTTATGATAATCAAAATTAATTAAAATGGTTTTTTGTTAAAATGCAATTTGTATTTTCAAAATTAATAAATTAAAGTGAAGCGTATTGTTCAATGTATTAATTCTTTTTTTAAGTGTAAAAAACGAAATGCAATAGACACATTGAATGTTGGCTTAACTATACAAGTCGCTTATACTGTCTGAACAAGTCTGAATTGTCCGTAGACAACGGTTGTAGAAAGTGTTGATCTAAATCATAGTGCAATAAGTATGCAAGGTGGCCTTTATAAATGTCTTAGACAGAAAGTAAAAAATTTAAACTGAAAAGATTAAATCCAACCCGCTGGTCTTCTAGAATCGATGCTTTCTTTACTCTTAAATTTTAATCGAACACTAACAGAAATAATACTTAATAGCAATAACATAAGTGAAAAGAATAATGCAATAAATTTCAAAAAGAAAATGGAACGATTTGAAACGGTATTCCACATTGTCATGTAAAACTAAATATTTTGATTTGCAAAAAGCATTAATTATTTTAAATATAGCATATGACAATGTGGTTTAAATTGCAAAATTAACGCTACGTTAGATATTATAATTGCACAATTAAAAGATAGAATTTCAAGTTTTACGGAAATAAATAAATTATTTGGAGTAATTTTCCCAGAAAATTTAAAACAATTATCTGATGATGAAATAATTGATTAATGCCAACCTTTACTAGACAAATATACTGACGATTTAACCGCAGATGTTAAGGCACAGATATTATCTTTTAGGAAAACCTTTAAAAAACAGTTAGATAATATTAATTCGGTATTTGAATTAAGAGAATTAATATTTACAGAATATTCTATTCTTAGTTCGGCATTTCCGGAACTTTGTATGTACCGCTCTTATTTTGTTCGTAACATTCCCCGTATCAACTTCAAGCGCCGAAAGAACATTTTCAAAATGAAAACTTATTAAAACATATTTAAGAAACTCTAATTCGGCGATATTGAGCTTTGAAAATGAAAGAATACGTAAATTTCATTTTAGTGAAATAATTAGCTTCTTTGCTTCAATGAAAGCAAGAAAAGTTAAGTTTAGTTAAAGTTAATGAACTACGTTTTTGTGTTTGTAAACTTAATAGAATATATAAAAATGTATTTAACTTACTATAATAAATTAATTAATTAATATAATAAAAGTATTTAACCCTATAAATTCTCTTCTTTATTACTAAAAAATTTATATAAACTAATAAAAATGTAGGTATTAAAGAAAATAAGGCCCCATTGGTGCATCGCACTGCTTGCATCCCTGGTTGCTACGCCCCTGATAGTTTACGCAATGTAAATGTGTAGACAAATTTTAACCTCAACCTAATTTTGAATGAGATTTTTGTAAGATTTGCCGAACGAATGTACATGTTTTATATCTTGAATTAAAGCTTCCTTAGAGTATGTAGATTACGAAAATAGTAAATATAAAAACAAGAGCCATTCCCTAAACGTCGGACAGCACCTCTGAACATGGTATTTTTAATTAAATTTCATTATTCCAGTGAATAATCTTGCAGTTTTTGTTTTTATAACGCTAATTAATTACATTTTACACAAAATGAAACAATTGCAGCTTGAAAACTACGTATTAAGCTAAATAACAATCTAGGGGATTTGTTGTTTTCATGATGGCAACACTGAATTTCCGTGGCTGGGTATTTCATGGACTAACATAAATAAATGCAACTTACTTTCAATGGGGTTATATACATCAGTATTTCCGCCACGCATTCTTCAATTTCCGTCGAACACGATTCATACAGCGATTTCACATCGTCAGATTTCATCAAACAAGTTCTACACACATTCTTTAACGCAATCGACATTTTGAAACAACTACTCTATATAGCATAGATCATTCACTGTACTGACTGTAAAACGTCAAAGTGACACTTGTACTGTACCAATGACGTACGAAATATATGTACAGAGTTGCCGTTCATATGGGCGGGAAAACATAAGAAGAAATAATTATTAAATTTCGAACCAACAGATCTGAGATTACGTCTATGCTATTTTCACTCAAGTCAACAATGAATTCTAAATAATAATATTTCGTTCTTATTGTCAAAATATATATTTTCACCACTTGTCTATTGAATTATTCTGATACAAACGGGCAATAAATATTTTTTTTTTGCATAAGCGGTTGATGATAAAATTACGTAGCTTTAAGCTTAACTCAATAACGGATCTTAAATGGTTAAGGTTTATGTAACACACATTAAAAGTGTGGAAACAAAAATCAATCTTAAATTAAATCCTATGTTTTAATAATGATGTTTCACAGTTCTGGTTTTACACTGTAGAGCGAACGTTTTGAAACAGTGCAAGCAAACGCACTCAAGCATGGCATTTTCAATCTAAGTGGGCTTGGTTGCGCAATGTTATTGACATTACGTAGTTTGTTGTACAATATTTGTGATTGTTAAATTAATAATGTCGAATTCAAGTATTAATGACGTGAATACAGTGGGTTAACACCTTCCGAAGATATGAATTTGTTGTGTGAGTACAATTGGGAAATGTTTCGCTGAATTATTATCGAAATTCTAACCTTACAGGCAGGTATAACCGAAAATTATTATTATTAGTTCAATCTATGTGTGTGTAACAATAAAATACTGCATTAATCGCTTGTTTTGTTGACTGGTTGCTCAATTAACCGATGCATGCATCAATTGGTTATTTGGCGCATAGTTTGCTCAACTAATAATAATTATGTTAGGTTTAGTTATGTAAATAGTATATAATTTTCTAGTGTGACCTACGATGGACTCCCAAAACAGTTATGCCAAGATTGATGGTGAATTATCGTGCGTTCAAGGAAATGAATTTAAATCTACACATGCAAAAACACGAAGGAGAGAAATCATATTCATGTTGAATCATCATTTATGGACGCATATGGTAATGCGATTGAGTTAATTTATTTCGTTAATTAATTATAAGCAATTCGTGAACGAAATTAACAACTCGCACTCTGGCGGTGAAACGTACGACAAAAATTGGTCGTTACGCCGGGCATTAATGAACCAATCAGCTGTTTGCTTAATTAATGCCCGAATGCTTATTTACTTCATACATATCGAAGGAACAAAATATCTATCGTATCTTACGAAGTAAATTCTTGGGATAAGTCACAAATAATTTTAAAATAACGGTTACAATCAAAATACAGTTTTAAAGAACATAAAATAAAAGATTCTCCACTCCAAGAATGAATCGTTTTGGCAAAGAACATATGTTAATTAGTTCTTTTTATTGCATAGTTCATTTTGCTGGACTTCGCGTGTCCAATCATAGCCTCTATCACAACACATTGGTCATTACGCCCGACATTTTTATTAATGCTACTAGCGCCGCCAACGATAATTTCGTTTAAGAATTAATTATATATAAGGTACTATAGAAACATTGTTATCATAAATTAATAAATGTTTAAACACTAGCGTTTGGTATCGTTTCCAAGCTACAGTCAATCTGAATTATTTTAAACCTCTGCATTTTTAAATAAATTATTAAACAATTTCAAATAACGCAAAAGTAGGTGGTAGTTTTATTCGATTGTTTTTAAAAGTAAAATTTTATTTTATTAAATTTAGAACTTGTGTTTTTTCATATAAAAATTGTAAAAGAGGTATAATAATGTGGAATAAAATATTCCACTTGTATTTAGTATTAATCTTCGCTTAAGGTTAATTTAATATTTTCTAATATATCTAAAAATTAAATCAAAAAAGCAAATAAGTTTAGTAAACCGCCATTTTTTCTAGGATTAGTTCAAACCATCGAAGTTATTTTACTATTTTCTGAAGAGGAACGATCCAGTAATGGCCTGGAATTTTTGATGACGAATCGATTAAATGAAGATGTGATTGAAATTTTATTTTCAATATTTAGACAGAAAGGAGGGTATAATAAAAATCGCAGCGCGAGAACATTCCGAACATTGTATCGATCAACCACGATAAAATCCCTAATGCCATCGGAAAAATCATCAAATGCAGAACCACAACCAATGGCTTCGGATGAGTGCTCAATATCAATCATTTTAATAAGCGAACCATCATAACCAGGCGGATCCCTCAACTCTTCAAATAAAGAACAGTTAACATAAGAAGATTGTTCCGTTTCTTTTCGGGGTATCTAGCTAAAAAATGTATAAAGAAGGAAAAGAATTTACAAAAATTGTGGATATTTGTTTAGAAACATTTGAAAGTAATTTTTTAAAAGTTTACTACAAAACATGCGTGAAAGTTAAATTATTAGAAATAATAAAGGAGCATCTCTTTATATTTAACAAAATGGTTGAATGACGAATATTGTTGTAAACATAAAATATATATTATTGAAAAATTAATTATTTGTAAATCATTTAAAATATGTATATTATTTTGTTTAATAATGCGCGATAATAAACCTCATCCGAAACTTCGAATATTAAATCATAAATAGTGCGACTAGGATTTAATTTAAGATTGACTTTTGTTTCCACCATTTTAATGTGTGTCATAAACTTTTACCATTTATGATCCGCTCGCTGTGACTGATAGCGCTGATTTCTCAAAATTAGGGCGCAGGATATTTTTGAAAAAAATTACAAAATATTCTTAGAATACATTACTAGATGTAACATAAATATTTTCAAAAAATATGTTTTATTACTTTGTAAACGTTATATAGAATCTACCAAAAAATCAGTTCATACTACCAGTCACACGGTTACCATTTTGGTACTCTAATTAAACACATTTTTAAAAATATTTATGTTACTTCTAGTTCTGTATTCTAAGAATATTTTTTAATTTTTTCAAAAGTATCCTGCGCCCTAATTTTGAGAAATCAGCGCTAATTGTTATCACACGGTTACCGTTTTGGTATGCTAATTAAATATATTTTTTGAAAATATTTTTGTATCTTATAGATATATATATTTTATCAATATTCTATGAAATTTCCACACGAATCCTGCGACTCTAATTTTAATAAAAAACTCGTAAGTATTTTGGCGTCGACACTTTTTATGGCCTTAAAATAAATGCTATATATTCATCTGAAAGTCGTTTATAATTGTGCATGTCAATAAAACGTAATAGATTAGTAGCTAAAATTATACTATCGATGTATTATTAGGCTGTTACAGGCCCCTCCGACTCGACCACAATTCTATTGTTGACGAGATTTGCTTGCTGACTCGTAAATTGTAGATGGCTCTGACAACTAACAGGGACCAATGCATAACCTAATCAGCTTCATTACGTCGTTTTTAGTGAAGACGTTTCTAATTTAATTTTAAAAGATATAATTGTTTCAAAAAAACTGCGATTCCCGTGCCAAGAGCATAAATTAAAAATAATATCAAAAATTAAATTTATCTTTCTAAAAATACGTTTAGAGCGTAATTATGCGTTTTTAAATAAAGAACAAAAGGAAAATTTGCATAAAAAAAATTGGCAAAACATTGCATAAATTAAATATATATATATAAGAAATAATTTTATGTGTATTGCGTTTTACCCCTATAATTTCCCACTGCAAATACCACTAAAATTTATATTTTTACTTAAAAGTTAAATTAATTTGATTTTACGTTAAATGGTGATTGCGTCCTTCAATTTAAAATAAATAAATATAATCCTTCAAAAATTTTGGAAAAACAAATAACAAAACTATAATGCAACTATATTTATAAATTGTCGCAGTAAAATATTCGTACCGATTGGCCATGAACATCATGGACGAGCCCTACTGACTGTCAGTGCCAACTACAATTTTCCAGTCACTATTAGAACCATAGATAATTCACGTCGCGCCGGTAACTTCCAATACGTATCTATGGTTAGAATCAGTTAGAATAGTTGTTTCAAAATGCCGATTGCGTTAAAGAATGTGTGTAGAACTTGTTTAAAGGAATCTGACGATATGAAATCGTTATATGATTCGTGTTCGACGGAAATTGAAGAACGTGTGTAGGAAATCCTGATGTCTATCACCCCATTGAGAGTAAGTTGCAGAGAGTATGGGGAGATGGATTTCAACGTTAAATCGGTTGTACAACGTTTGCAAAGATGGCGGGTTCCATGGAGCCTACACTGGAGGTTTAGTTGTCGCCGCAGCCACCAAGGGAGCGCGTTTTTTTTTTTTTTTTTTTTTTTTAATGAAAGGATAGATTTACTTGTCTTTTCGTGGTACAGTAGACCACGAAATGCAAAAGTACCTCCTAAATAAAAACCATTATTTAAATAATACAAATATTTATTACTAATTCAGGTTTAAATTTTACTTTATATAACATTCACATATTTATATGGAGTAAGAGTTTCCCAAGTGTGCTACTGATTTCCACAAGGTCTTCGGATTTTGTTCAAAATTCATATTTAGGTAGATCTAATGAATAAAAATTAGGTTCTGAAAATATTTTGGAAAAAAAATATTTAATTTTTGAGTTATAAGCTATTGAATATTTTTGAGTTAATCAATTAAATAATTAATATCTCAGATATTAGTTGATAGAAATTTATGAAATTTTGATAAAATGTAGCTAATAGATAGACCTATCTAAATATATTTAAAAAAATTAATCTACGTTTAATTTATATATGAAAAATTAAGTTTTTAATAAACAAATTAATTTTTCTTCATGTTCTCCATGTGATACATGAATTTTAATTTATCCACAAGATTGTAAAAGCCTTTTTTTTCAAAATGGAAAAATAAAAATTTACGGGGCCGGAATTAGTAACCGAGTTATAGTAACTCTCGCGAGTCACTAACGTCTAGGCTCAAGGAAACTACCGCGCGCGCTGTATATGTTTTCAAGTGTTTGGGGTTCAAAGGATTGTGATATAAGCAAATATGATATGTTTATTGAAATCAACAAATAAATTAATAATTGCAATTTAATAATTAGGTACTTTATACATTTATTTGTTATAATTAAGACTGTTTTTTTATAGTTTTGTATATACCATTATCGCAGGCAGAAAACATTATCCATGCCATTTCATTGTCATTGAACAGAATGAACGAGTGGTATTGCCGCGTATCATTAATAGTTATTGTGGTTTCGTAACGTTTCTTTAATGACGAAATGTGCGAAATGTGTTCTTCCTGATTACAAAAATCGAAACAAATTTTGTGGAAAAATGCTTTCGCCCAGTCATATAGTAGTTGCGGTGTTGTGATGTGGTTCTCATTCACACGTTGCAAACTTGCTCTATATGCTTGCCATTTAACCGTGCCCCCAATGCCATCGCAAGCACCTTTCCCGTGCGAGGTAGCAAAAAAATGCCTCTCCGCCATAACATTGAAGTCGCTTATATGATTCAATAAATTAATAAAATTATACTTATTTTTATATTGCGACGCTGCGCCGTCAGAAAAATATATGATTTTTTTAACCTCTTCCTGTCCAAAATGTCCTATTAGATAAGCGATAAGCTTAGAATTAAATAAATGGACTGCTGATGCATCGTTAATAAATGTATAAAGTATCTAATTATTAAATTGCATTTATTAATTTATTTGTTGATTTCAGTAAACATATCATATTTGCTTATATCACATCCTTTGAACCCAAACACTTGAATAACATATACAGCGCGCGCTGTAGTTTCCTTGCGCCTAGACGTTAGTGACTCGCGAAAAGCACTATAACTCGGTTACTAATTCCGACTTCGAAAATTTTATTTTTTCATTTTGAAGAGGAAGACTTTTACAATTTTGTGGATAAATTAAAATTCATGTATCACATGGAGAACATGAAAAAAAATTAATTTGTTTATTAAAAACTTAATTTTTCATATATAAATTAAACGTAAATTAATTTTTTTAAATATATTTAGATAGGTCTATCTATTAGCTACATTTTATTAGAATTTTATAAATTTCTATTAACTAGTATCTGAGATATTAATTATTAAATTGATTAACTCAAAAATATTCAATAGCTTATAGCTCAAAAATTAAATATTTTTTTTCAAAAATATTTTCATTACCTAATTTTTGTTCATTAGATCTACCTAAGTATAAATTTTAAACAAAATCCGAGGACCTCGTGTAAATCAGTAGCACACTTGGGAAACTCTTACTCAGCATTAAGATATTCCCTGTCGGTTAAAATTATAAAAAGAAAGTATTTTGCAGTAAACAATATCACAACGTATGAAAACCTGAACATTTTATCATAATTTCATAGAATACATTCCTGATTCGTTGAAGTAATATTTAGAAAGTCCGGATATTGATATGATTCATTTAGGGTATAAAAGAAAATACAACAGTCTTCTTTGCATAATTAAATATAAAGTGAACTACTTAAAACTGAAATAATTTGCATATAAAAAACATCAAAAATAATTCCAAAACACCAAATACAAATAAAACAAGGCTTAGACTATATATTTCATTTTCACTTTCATTTAAGTTTGTTATCCTGACATATTGCTCTCGTTTGTTTTTACAATTAGAAATATCAAATACAATTATTTTATTAACAACTATTTCATTTGGTAACTCAGACTTAAGATCAGCAAACTTAACTTGATGCTCCATCTGCTGAGAAACTAGGATCCACAATATTTCTTTATTATCTCGATATGTATAGCTCTGACATCCCCACATTAACAAGAATGAACGATAATCGCTCTTTAGAAATGCGATATCAATGGTTTCAGTTTCATTTGATTTGTTGGTATAATCGAGAAACAGATTATATTTAAAATGATCTTTATAAGTTAACATTGAAAGTGATAGAGGCGATGTAGAATTGCCTTTTTTCATAAAGAGCATTTCTATTATCAAAGATGCAAATTATTTATGGGTTACAGACAAGTCATATTTTTTGGCAGAAACAGCGTGACGGATAAAACTTATTTAATTAATTTCTAATACCATTATTATTTATCTAGCCAGTTAATTACAAAGAACTTCAAAATTTCGAAAACAACACATTAGGTCCGTCATATCTATATATTGCTTGTATGTAAAAATTAATTATAGTTGTAATTTGTTACTTGGCCGTTTACAAATAAATAAAACACTAAAAGTGTTTGCGAATTAAAAATATGTGACAGATAAAATTTTAAGTAGGAATGTCATTTTTATTTTCACATACCATAAAAGATGACTCTTTCAAAATAAATGTTTACCTTTGGAAGGAAAACAAAGTCGACACATTCTTCATTTGCATCATAAATACCTTCTTGTTGTTCTTTTGCATATGACGCCAATAAAACCCAGATTTTAACATTTGACATTTTCTCTGAAGAATATTTGAATCCCGTTAGATTTGGACAGACTTCTTCAGTAAAGTAGTTTGCTGTTGTAAATTTAAAATATAGCAACAGAAAAATGAGCATTTTATTTAACTGATAACAGGAGCGAAATATATTCATAAAATGCGTGTTAATAAGATCAGTAATACTAATTTATCTATCACCAAATTATAAAGCGTTGTTTTTTGTATCCACTTATCCATGTATTCTGGAATAGTTAATCAGAATAATTGAATAGAGCATTCAAAAAGTAGGTCAATTGTTTAAAATACTTATTACTATTGCGTGCGCCATTACTGGAATTGTTCTTGGGATGAGTGTACATATAGCGAACCATTACATACTGTATATGTGTTAATCAGTAGATAATTATTTTTGAAAGTTAAAATTGTGCTGCTTCGCCGGGAATCGAACCCAGGTCTCCCGCTTACCGGGCGGTTGCCTAGACCACTAGGCTACGAAGCCACTATGCGAAGCCACTCAATTTTAACTTACAAATTCATTATTATTTTTGTATTCAATTCTCAATGTTATTTCGTTGGTTACACACATTTGTGTACATGTGGTATTCAATTCGTCATTACTCATGTATGGCCTAACCGTCTCGCGTTATTAAGTCTATAGCTTCACCGCCTGGCTTGATAACAAGAGTAATAACATTGAGAATTGAATACAAAAATAATAATGAATTTGTAATGGTAAATTAATGCCCGGCGTAATGACCAATTTTTGTAGTACGTTAGTTTCACCGCCAGAGAGCGAGTTGTTAATTTCGATCACAAATACAATATTGTTTCGAAAACAAGGGACACGTGAATAAGGCTGATTGTCAGAGTTAGGTTTATATTGGCTTGGTAAGGATTCCTTTCATATTTATTCAAAAGGCATATATCACAGTGATGAATGTAATTTTGAATGTGTTTTGCCAGTAACAAATTTTCTTTAAAGAATTATACGTTTCAGTTGTGCCGCGATGGTTGGTTTTGCCTTCGTGGTATTTCTGAATTTCTAATAGTTGTTCGTCTTTACTTTGTATGTCTTTTACTTTATGTTGGCACTTTATTAACTTAAAGGAATTATTTTTAAAATATTTTTATAGGATGTCGTTGAAATTTACATCTAAATTATCGTCAAATATGCAATAGTTATTTATTTTTGGTATTATGTATTCTTTTATAAATTTGCAAATTTCGCTATTTAAATTTCTCAAATCGATGCATAAGTAAAATCTATGAGTTTTATGACCGAATAGTTTTTCGATTTTTATTTCTGTTGGGTTTGTGTTCCCTTTTACGATAATTTGATTACGACCAATTTTTATAGGTGATTTGATATAAGTTATATCGTAAACTGGGTCTTCATTAGCAGAATGAATAGTTTGTAAATCAGAACTGTCATTTCTTGTACTTATACTTTCTAGGTCATTATTTTGATTTTCAACTAAATTTTCCGGTTTATTATAAACATTGATTTTAATATGTGTTTCTTTAAATATCTCGATTATTATGTTTTCTATTATTTGCCAATCTATTTGGTCTAATCCCGAACCAATTTTAGGCATATTGATTTCTTTAATTTCGTTTATCATCAAAAATTGTTTTAAATCATTTAGTGCGTTTTTTATTGTATCTATTTTGGGTTTGTTGTAATGATTTATTTTAGTAATAAATTGGAAAATTAGTTTAGAATCAAATTTTTGGAGGACATATGTTCCTAATTTAATTTTTTGTTTGTTGAGATGATTTCAACTATCAAATTTTTTATGGACTTGCGTGGAAAACTCTTTACTTAATTTTATATCTTGCGAGATGCAATGAATTAAAGGTTTATTTGAGTCGAAAATGTTATCATTTTTGTATTGGATTTGGAATTTGGGTTTTATACGGGAAAGAGCGTCTGCATTGTTGATTTTTGTTCCTTTCTTGTATTCTATTTCGTAGTTAAATTCTTCTAATCTCAGTTTCCAACTAAGTAATTTATAATTTGGTTCCTTGAGTGAAAATAACCAAGTTAACCGTTTATGGTCCGTGATTATTTTTAATTTTACGCCGCACAGGTATGGTTTGAAGTATTTCGTAGACCAGATAATGGCTAGCAATTCCTTTTCGGTGGTAGAATAGTTGCACTCATGAGTGTTGAGGCTCCTGCTGGCATATGCTATCGGTCGTTCTTTTCCGTCGATTATTTGTGATAAGACGGCGCCTAGTGCCTAGTCGCTGGCATCCGTTCTTAGAATGAATTGCTGAGAAAAATCAGGATGTTGTAGGATGGGGTCATTGATAAGTAAGGTTTTGCAGGTTTTGAAACAATTTTTATATTCTTCGTTTTTTATATCGATTATTTGTCCGTTTTTTAGGCAGTTGGTTAATGGTTTAGTGATGTGTGCGAAATCGGAGATGAATCTTCTGTAGTATCCAAGTAACCCTAGGAATGCTTTGATTTCTTTCGTAGTTTTCGGTATAGGATATTCTTGAATGGCTTGAATCTTATCTGGATTGAGTTTTTCTCCATTTTCGCTCACAATATGTCCTAGATAAGGTACCTCTTTTCGAAGAAATTCACTCCTGTCCAATTGTATTTTTAGGTTTGCTTCTTGTAATTTCTTCTTTCTGATGTTTTGCACATGTTCTTCCAAACTTGTTCCTAAAATAATGATGTCATCGAGGTATACTAGACAAATTTTTCCAATGTATTCTTCGAGGACATGATTCATAAGACGTTGAAAAGTGCTGGGTGCATTTTTTAGCCCAAACGGCATGCGTTTGAATTCATAATGTCCCTGGTCC
Organism: Nebria salina; assembly: GCA_944039245.1. Classification (NCBI taxonomy): domain Eukaryota; kingdom Metazoa; phylum Arthropoda; class Insecta; order Coleoptera; family Carabidae; genus Nebria; species Nebria salina. The sequence goes on from OX063287.1 coordinate 166,753, forward strand.
GTGCTGAATGCAGTTTTTGGTAGGTCTTTTTTTTCGACTTCGATCTGATAGAAACCAGATGCTAGGTCCAACGTTGTGAAATAGATTTTCCCAATTTATCCAAGATATCGGTTATATTAGGTATGAGAAATCTGTCATCGATGGTTTTATCATTCAGTTTCCTGTAATCAACTACCATTCTGTATTTTTTCTCTCCCGAGGCATCCATCTTTTTGGGTACTATCCAAATTGGTGCCGACCATGGTGAAGAAAATTTTTGAATGATATTGTTTTGCAATAAAATTTTTATTTCTTGCTCTACTTCTGGTTTATATATTTCTGTATACCTATAACTTTTCGTATAGATCGGTATTACATCTGTGGTCCTAATGGCATGTTTAATTTTACTCGTGAAACTTAAATTTTCGTTTTCTTTTGGGAAAATATCTTTATATTCGGTTATTACTTGTTTTAATTTAAATTTTTCGATTTCGTTTAGGTGTTCCGTTCTTATTTGATTTAAGTTAATTTCTGTATTAATTTCGTTGGTGAAAACCTCTACTTTATTATTTCTATTAAAATATTGAAGTTTAAATTTTTTATTTAAAACTTTTATTACGTCATATCCAATTGTGTTCGTAGTAGTTTTAATGTTTCTAAACCTATTAGGATATCGAAACAATCATGAAAATTATACAAATAGAATTTTACTGGTTTAGAGCAACAATGATGAGAAGGACTTTTAGTTGGAAATAGTACCAACGTAATTTGAAATAATCAATGGAAACGAATTTGAGAAAAATTCATCGGGCCTCGCCGGGAATCGTAACTACGCTAGGCCACACCTAGAATTCGAATTTGAGAAAGATTAATCGGTTACTCGCCAGGGCCTTCGTAGCTCAATGGTAGAGCAGTGGAGCGTCTATCCTCATTCTTATTGCTGTCCTCGTTGAGTGCAGACGTTCTTCAGAAGCCTCCCGAGTATCTCCAATTAGTGCGATTTTTCTTAGTCCGTACCAGTCTAAAATTGTTTAAAACAAATTAAAATTTATTTAAATTCAGTGATTTTACAACAAACGTTCGGTTTTTTCATCGAAACTGGCCTTTAAGGCCAGATCACATAAGGAGAACCGCCGTCTGAACCCCCTAGTTACCCTAGAAACATCTCCCTTTAGGGAGAAAGCCTCTCCAGGGCGACGCCAATCAGAAGGTTCTTCTCGGACGACATCTGAAGAAGACTTAGCCTCCACGTGCGAATTTTCACTGCAGGAACCAGACGTAGACCCCGAATCAGACCTTGACTCCACTGGTGAAGCAGTGATGGAGATGGACGAAAACCTCCCCCCCAAAACACCACCTGAAACATCAACACCTGACCTGACCAACAAAGTCATATCAGAGGTAAGCGAGGCCTTTATTATGACAAAATCCATAAACACAAACCCTAATAAATCCACAACGACGTCATCGACCACCGAAGGACTATTCACCTCTCCCAAACCCAAACGAATTGCCCGAACCCCTAAAGACCCGACCCCGATCACAACAAAAACCCAAAACAAATACACCCCTCTAACACCCACTCCCAACAACGACCACGAAGACAACGAAGATGAAGATACAGACGACCAAACAACCCCAGTCCCACCCAAAACACGCCCTCCACCACCATTAATCATCCCTGGCATCCCTGCTAACCGAAACAAAATCCTGAACTTTTTACAATCATACGCTACAAAAGGATACCACATCAAGCACACCAACAACAACACTAACCTCTACATCTATGACGAGACACAGCGACAAACAATAATGGAAGAAATGAATAAAACAGATAACATCAAATACTACACAAACTCCGATAGAAACAACAAAACACACGCTTTCGTGCTGCGCGGCCTCGACTGCCCTCCCGACAACACGCAAGACATCGCAGCAGAACTAAACAACAAATACTCACTAAGCATCCAAAAAATCTTTCAGATGAGAAACACCTTCCGCCCCCTATACCTACTAACTACTTCCAGCGACATTACCCTATCCCACCTTAATTCCCACTGCAAGTTTCTCTTCCACACCAAAATCACCTGGGAGAGACACCACAACAAAAAACGAATCATCCAATGTCACCGCTGCCAACAGTGGGGCCACGCAACAGCAAATTAATGTATGCCCCCACACTACCTGAAATGCGCCGAGCCCCACCTCACACACCTTTGCTTAAAGAAACCTGATGTACCAGTAAAATGTTTCAATTGCACTGGCCCACATCCGGCAAACTCCACAGACTGCCCAGTGTACAAACAAAAAATCAACGCACTTGACACACAACAGAACCAGCGAAGAAGGAACACCAACACACAAATAAACAAACACCTAAATATATTTCTGCTCCCGCCCCCAAATACAACATATGGAAAAAACCCCTCTTGCAAAACCCTCTTCCCTCTACCAGCAACGTCAATATGAACTTCCCATTCCTACCTAAGCAACAGACTACCACCTTAACTACCACTACTGCCAAAACACCCCCCCTTGAACCCAATCTCCCTGAGCCCAATCCTCTCCTTAATCAAAACACAAACTCAACAAATAGTCTTATCGCAGAATTAAAGAAACTTAACCAAAAAATTAAACTGCAAAACATAACACAAGCCATGAGGGACCTCAACCACCGTCTAGAGCCTTGCATCACACCGGAACCAATATTCACCACTTTCATTGAATTCGCATCCACCATCGACTCATACGACATCATCAAAAACTGAAAATACAGACACACCAGCCAGCCAACACACAATCCATCACCATCTGCTCATGGAACGCGAATGGTATATTGGGTAAGACGGGGGAGCTTGCGCTCTGCTTTCACAATCATAGCAACGACATCATGCTACTCAACGAAACACACCTATCACCTCACCATACCCTCAAACTAAGACAATTTATAGTATATAGACACGACCGACCGCAGCAAACGCGCAAACCATCTGGAGGAGTTGCAGTGCTAAAAAAACACAAAATCAATCACACACTCATGCACACACCCCACACCTCCTTCGAAACCATACACATAAAGCTCGCCAACAACACTTCCATCATCGCAGCATACAACATACCCACAAACCACTTTCGCCCAAGACATCTCCACACTCATGACACACAACAAAACCATACTAGTCGGCGACCTAAACGCTAACCACACCAACTGAAGCTGTCACCGAAACAACACCAACGGAAACCCACTCTCCAGAAGCATGAACTAACACGTTGCCATCATTCATTACACTGACATCTCCACACACTACAGAAAACTCTACTACTCCCACATACCACCCAGAATTTCTCCCGTAATTAAGGTCAGACCACATACTAATCATCTTTCAACTACATAACATACACACAAATAAATACACAAGACAAATAACATCCTTCAAACACACTGACTGGACCTTTTTCAGAAAAACACTTTACCATTAACAACAACATAAACAACACTCAACAACTTGAACACGAAATACACTCATTTACACGCACTATACTGAAAACAAAACAGAAACACACACAATTAATCACTATCAAACCATATCTAGACCTCATTAATGATCACATACCGCAACCACGTCCGTAGACAATGGCCGAGAACCCAACTCACTACACACAGACTCGAACTAAAGACGTTAAACAACAAAATCAAAACAGAAATCAAAAGACATACAAACGAGACCTGGACCACCAAGCTCGCATCAATCAGCCCTTTCGACAACTCATTATGGAAACTTACCCGAAACCTTTTAAACCTATCCCCACCCTCATTATCAACAACATAGAATCAATTACCGACAGACAAAAAGCACAAACACTCGCATACACATTCGAACAAATACATACATATATCCAACACCCCCGACACACCAGACCAGACAGACATCATACAATCTACACAATCATATCTAAACACTAAACACCCCTATAACAAACATCAGATGCACAAATTCCTTACCACTCCTACCGAACTATTAAAAATATTCAGAACCCTTCCCAATCGCAAGTCACCCGGTCCTGACTCCATCGAAAACATCATCCTCAAGAACCTCTCTCGAAAAGCTATTGTCCAACTACACTACCTGGTTAACGCCGTCCTTATCCTCCATCACTGCCTCTCCTCTTGGAAGACAGCCTCGGTTCATCCCATCCCTAAACCCAATAAAAATCACTCAGTACCCACCAGCTACCGCCCCATCAGCCTACTTAGTACCATTTCATTATCCTTTCCCGCCTCGAAGTCATAGACAACATGCAAAAAATCACACCTGATTTTCAGTTCGGCTTCAGAACCAAACACAATACAGTTCAGCAGGTGTGCAGAATTGCGACAGATATAGCCATTAATTTCAACAAAGATAATGTGACTGCTATGACCCTGTTATACATAGAAAAAGCATTCGATAAAGTATGTATAGAAGGTTAATCCATAAACTAATCAAACATAACCTACCTCCATTCCTAATCAAACTCATACACTTCTACCTCACCAACATATCCTTTAGAGTCAAAATCAATGACACCTCTCCGATCCCAGACCAATCGTGAGTGGAATACCGCAAGGGAGAGTACTTGGCCCCAAAGTCTTCAACGTTTACCTTTGCGATTTCCCAACTTTCCCTAAAATACGCACTGCATTATATGCTGACGATACCGCCATCTATGCGCACAGCCATGACGCACAGGTGGCTATCAAACAGCTACAGATCCACATCAATATCCTTCATCAATACTAGAGCAAATGGAAAATAACAATAAAGACCGAAGCCATTGTCTACACACGGAAATACACGAATCTCAAAATACACACCCCTTTAGTCATTCACAACCACAAAATCACCACCATAAAACATGTTAAATACCTCGGTTTCCATCTCTCATCTCGACTCAATCATGAACACCACATTCAACAACTTATCCTAAAAGCTCAACTATCCCTCTGCAATATATACTGCCTTCTAACCAAAAACAGCCCATTATCCCTTAAAACCACACTCCTCCTTTACAAATCTCTTTTACGACCAATCCTTACCTACGCAGCTACTACACTGCCACTCCAGAGGTTTTAAAATAAATTTTTGCGCCTTGCTGCACAGACTTCAAGATACATTAGCATCCTACACCTTCACCCACTGACCAACATGCCTTACATCAATGACTACATCACTCAACAAGCACAAAAATTTTACACACAAACTACTACCAACACCAGCCCACTCATACAAAAGCGCCCCCCTAAGCAAATCACCTAACAATAGCACACCAACCACATCTCATCTAATACCCACACACTAAACACACAAACCCTACATAAACTCAACCAGCTAATAAAAATACAACATATTCCACATGCAGGCCCTTCATGCATATACAACCACCACCACACATACAGCATCAGCCAACCAAGCCAAACTACACTCACCAAACGAAACAACTACATAAAACTCTAAACATATCATGCACAACTAACATTATTTTATATCCATCCATCACCACAACCTAATTGTTTTTAATTAATTAAGTGTAGATTTAAGTTTTACAAAAAATGTTTTCATTTGTAAATAAATGGGTTTTTTATTTCTACCTTTTCCCATATGTAATCCAAAATTCACAAAACAAAATCACAATTATAATAAAATTTACGCTTTTCATACTATTGTTATTTCATACACATCTCATTGCTAAACTCCTTTGTGAGTAGGATATATATATATATATATATATATATATATATATATATATATATATATATATATATATATATAAATATATATATATATATATATATATATATATATATATATATATATATATATATCTCTGTACTCAAAATTCCATCATACTCAAGATGTGGAGAAGTCACGGCAATATTTCGTTTTAATAAAAAGATATATATAAAATATATAAAATAAATCAACGACTCGGAGAGTTTGATTTTTAAAAATTTATTTTATATTTAATAATTTCAATTAATTCTTTTATGTCGGATGGAATTTTTGGAATGGTACTAATTAGGGGTGGTTGAATTATTTGTGTAGGTGTGGCCATTGTTGTGTAGTGTTAGATAATAATCTTAATATTTATATGTATAGTGATACAAATTTGATTGTTGAAAGAATATATTTTTCTATGTTGTTTGTTGTTACGTTAATAATATTAGACAGTGATTCGCTCGAGTTACGTTAATATATATCAGTGATTCGACTTCTTGCGTTAATTTGAACTAACAGTGATTCGTTCAACAATCAGAACAGCTTATGCAAAAATATAACTTACAGTATTATTAATATGAGATTGGTGATAGGCAATTTCATGATTGGTTGTGGGTGGGGTTGATTGATCTGATCGGGTGGGTGAGGTACCGTTGATCGGGTTGCCGTTGATGGACCGGATCTGATGCCTCTAAGTTGACGACGATATGATTTGCCTTTATTCGCCGGAGAGTTGTGGTAGAATCTTGTTGATTTGTGTCGATTAGACACTGGTGAAATCAAAATCGTATTGCTTCGATTTTAAGTGAGAAATCTTCAACGAATTGATCTCATCAAGAGTTGTAGTGAGATTTCGGATTTCTTGCACTCGGAGTCTTGCTGTTCTTTTGATGCCGTATTTAACCCTTAAAAGTGACGGTTTTAACTTTTAATCGAAATAGAACTCGCGTTTTGAGATTATTCGTAGTTAAAATCTTTTTGGCATCCTACCGACTGCGCCAAATAAATCAACGACTCGGAGAGTTTGATTTTTAAAAATTTATTTTATATTTTTGCAAGGTTACAATGCGACTTGTTTTTACAAGAGTTCTACACTTTCTGCCGTTATGGCTTATTTCTATGTTAAAGCTAGTGTTTTGTTACATATGTCTCATTTATGGAAAAGTACATATACATATTTAAATTTACTTAAAAATCATTTACGATTGTAGGGAGCAAACAATTTATGCATGATATGTATAAATGCGACACCAACACACGCGATGATTCCATGCGGGCATTTATGCCTTTGCACTGAATGTGCCGTTCAAAGCGAGCCTTATTTCCTAAATAGATGTCCTGTTTGCCGAAATGACGTTTTCATAATCGTTAATCGAATATATTAGTCAATTGTTTTTTCATTGAGGGGCCCACATTGTTGGCAATCTGCTTATTCCTTTTTCTTATATAAGTTTTTTTTAATGGAGTTTTATCGAATAGAAATGTATTTCACTAGATTTCAAAAATGTCTAAAATGTTTTATATAATTTTTATTATCCTTTACAGAACACTACTAATTTACTTTTATAGTATTTATTATTATTTGCAGAATAGTTAAGGAAATACTTTCACATAGGTTTTTTGGCTGCTTGCATTCCATGGAAAATACTAGAATGTAAAGAATTCAAGAGGTTTTAAAGATAAAATATGCCAAGTGACACTAAAAATATTTGAGCAAAAGCTACGATCATTTAAGTTTGAGCTATGTTATTTAAAATTTTAGGAAAATCTAATAACATATTTTTAAATAGGACATTTAACAAATTCGAGATGATATGTGATTTAGTTATCGATGAAACTATCAGATGTTTTCAGCCGATATATAGCAAATATTGTTGAAGGAAAGAGACTGACGAGAAACCTGCAACTCGTTATTTTGTTTTAAATTACGTGAGGAATTACGTTAATGGTTTAATTTAAAAGAATTTCCCGTTTTAAGGATGTGCTGGTGAACATGGAGTTAGCTCATTGAGCTACTTGGCTAATAGCAGTATTTTGCTATCGATAATTTTATTGCAGATAAGGAAATATTTGCTCTTTCGTCTAATCATTGTATAATACTCAACTTTCAATTATTTCAGATTTTTTTAACATTCCATATGGTTATAAGAAATAATTAGAGATATTTTTATAACCCGAAAATCTGGACAAAATGTTAGACATGAAAGAATTGACCACTGATTTTAAGATGCAGTCAAAAAGATGTTACATACATATATTTAATTATTTATAAGAAACTGAACAGGTCATGAAATTTATTATTATTTAATTATTAATATGTACTTGTAATTATATACTTAGCTTTATTTTCTTATTTGTGTTGTAAACTTATATTAAGTAAGACTTAATTTGTACAGTATTTTTACTGATAATGTTAATTATATTAAATTACCTTTATAATTCAAATATGCTTTTTAAATTTTAAATAACAAAATACCATTTTTTGTATAGTTTTCCAAATATTTAAAATTTATTTCGAACAAACCGTATTTTATTTATAAGCCTAATTTGACTTATAAATGCCTATCTTATTTACCTATTTTATTCATTTTTATTGCTTATTTCCTCATCTATATTCCGTTCTTTTTTGTAACTTGATCCGGACTCTACTGTTATATGTATGCATTTATTTAAAAATAAATTTTTAGAAATATAAAAATAATTACAATAAAAAATCAAACTGTTAATTTTTTCCAGTGATTAATCCATGATACTTCCCGTTCTGCAAAGTACTAACAGAACTAGATACGTATTTTACTGCTGTAACCGTTTTAATTCTTTGTCGGATTATTTCTTCCAAAGTTTTTCTGACCCCCTTTCGAGGATACACATATTTTATATCAAATCAAAATTGTTTTAAGCTCTCTTATATTGTAACTAATAACAATATAGCCAAAATTCGAATCTTAAGTAAAATATTCTGGAAATTAACCAAGCGCGATGTAATATCTACTCTACATGTCGCTCATATAACATAGATTAATATCTGTGGATATGGTAGCTACAGTATTGAGCAACTGCCATCTGGTGACGGCACGCGGTACGTAAATTCCAGATTTGCACTTTCTTGTGTTGAATTTTCTGGTGCTGAGTTTTCATGCGATGAATGAACATTTTCTAGTGATGCATTTTTCTGAATTTGAATTTTCTTGCGTATGCGTTTTTAACGAATTGCAATTTTAAGTGATATGACATTCTAGTGATGAGTTTTATCGTATTTGAATTTTCTTGAATTGAATTTTCAAGCGATGCATAGGCACCCATTGTAAGCGATATATGACACTGGGCCGACGACACAACTGCCCGCCAGTGAAGTAGCGCTTCGAGCAACCACCAGATCAACCGACCAACGACACAACAGCCAGTAGACTGGGGTTTCTGTGGTAAAGCTATGGTATTTGACTGACGTCACAACTGCCCGCCAAACACCTAGTTTGACTACGGTTAGAGAGTTCAGTCGACGACACAACTGCCGACTGTTTAGTCTAATTGATTCTTACCAGGACACAACTCTGGTTCAAATGCCATGACGGAATTTTTACGCTGTTTATATATCCGCTTGCGGGGGTTTTACGGAAAGACGGCGGGCATACCAGCCTAAACTTTGTCCAAAAGTTGGTTTAAACCGGAATTTTTTGACCATTGCAGCTGTTCAAAAGGGAGCGGAAACATTTCTATAGTCTCTGCCTGTACACTTCGTTACAATGTATGTACAGCCTAAACGGTAGAAGATAAAATTATGAAACTTCAAACTTTAAATCTGTATATGACTGGCAAGAAAGCCTATTTTTGAGAGGAATATTCCAACCGGAAGTTCATGTTTACTCTAGTCAATTTTTGCACTTTCTGTTATAACTCAAAATCGGTAGTACCTACAGCAAAATTAGTGAGAATGAAAATATCAGAGATTAATATATTTCGCATAACTTTTATATGAAAGACTTTTCAGAAAAGGTACTGGTAACAAATATATAAGTTAATTTCAATATTACAAGCAATACCTCTCACGTCTATATACATATATATATATATATATATATATATATATATATAAACGTTAGTATATATACGTATGTATATACATGTTCTCGGTCAATATTAGAAGTACTCGCCGCGTTGAGGCGCTACATCGACTGACATGCGGCATGTTTGTTGCTGAATTTTCTTATACGCATTTAGATTAGATTGTTGGAATTTATAAAAGAAATTTGAAAGGATAACCTCCTATTTTTGAAAGGAATATTCCAACCAGAAATGCATGTTTTATCTAGTCATTTTTTGCATTTTCTGCTAAATTGCAGAAAAATTAGTTGGAATGGAAATAAAAGACATTAATATTTCGCATAACTTTTATTAGAAAATATATTTATGTTACAGAAAAAAAATTTGTTATTTTATATTACCTCAATACTTCTCACGTATACTGCATTATATATTTGACCACCAGTAGTTGATGACTCTTCTCGGTGCTGCGTTACATATGATAGCATGCGGCATGACTGTCGCTTTCTTATACGCATTTTGGTTAGATCGTTAGAATTTATAAGACAATAAAGTCAATGTCGGTGACAAGTAATAGTCTTCTTGTCAGGAATTTGCTAGCTGGGTTCTTTTCTGTTGAATCTGCAAGACAGGTTGGGAATTTGCTAGGTGGCTTTTCTGTCGCCTCTGCATGATATGATATGATCACGCTAAAAACATTGTAATTATTAGTTACATTTATTATGTAGGTCAAGTATGTTATCACTTTTTAAGCGATTTTTACTTTCTTATACGCAGTATAAGTATGTGTGATCACGAAAGATTTCGATCCCGATATTTTAACAGAAATATACGTTTTGACCTACCCTTAGTCGTTTCCGACTATTTTTGGAAAGTTGTCCATCTGTGTGCGTGTATGCTGTAACAACCGGGATTGTTAAATTTGACTATTCCTCTGATCTATCATATTGGGGAATCGGCGACTACCATAATGTCAAATCACCGCTATCGGCGATTCGAATTACTTTTTATGCATAATCATACATTGTCAAATGTTGCGATATTATTAACTTAGGCGAAACTAACCTAAAATCCGAGCCAAGTAGGGACCGTCGGGTTACTGATACTGTCACTCCCGGTTTGGCAGTGTAGACCATCAGTCTATATTAATCATTATCTAGATTATAATAATTACACTTTGTTCGTTTTTAACTAGTGTTACCTAGTTATTTGTTCAATTATTATTTTAAATCAAATATACTAATTTAGTAATCACGTGTTGTTTATTAATTCGCGAGACCACGAAGTGCCAGAATATGACGAAGTTAGCTGCAACCATCATAATTCAGGTAAGTATAAACCCTTACCCTACCCCGACTATACTTGCGACGTAAGACGCGACAGAACTAGTTGCGCAAAATAGCGTATGTTATTCAAATGAATCGCTATGACATGCATTGAAAATTTTTATAAGTATTATGTTCAGATAAAAGGGATATTTAAATGCTACTTTTGAATAAATCAAGAAAATATAATTTTTAAAATAGACTAAAAATCTATCTACAATCCATATGTAGCATTTTTCTATTATTTTATCTAATAATAATACTTTATTAACCTTTTTCATTAAATATATTTCTTACTTTAGATATTAAATGCCAAATTTTAAATTATTTCATTTTATTTTGTCTTTCTGTTAAATATTTGACAGGCCCAGTTGCTACGATGTTTCAAAATAAGTAAAACAATGAATTTTAATAGCTATTTTTGGAACCGTTATCTTTCTCGAAAAAAAATTAAAATCAAATTAGTGAAGAATGCTAATATATTTATTATTTATTTTAAGTATTTGTGCTGTAAGTGCAACCGTTTTTGTGTTATTGCCAAAGGACCTGCAAGAAATTATAGAAGCAGCCCGATAATGTTTCGTTTTAGTGCTTGCGCAACTATGTGATTTAGACATGTCATATTGAGCCAAGATATAATATATGCACTATTTATTTTATATTAATTTGGTATTTGGTGCTACTGGGATAGTTAATGGTATAAAAAATGTATATTTTTCTTCGTTGAAGATTTATTGTGGGATGTAGATGAATAAAGGTCTTTTCTGGAAGTCGCAAAATAAATTTGGCAGGACTTTTATTGGTACCACCTGCAGTTGTCTTTAATTGGTGTTTGCTTATAAGCGTAAAAAAGAAATTTGTATAGGTAAATGTTTGGAAATTAAAGATCACTAAGAGTGTTAAATATTTAATAAGTAATTACGTTCAAAATTACATTAAAAACTGTACATTGATCAGGTTTTCTCAGGTGTGGATTCGAATATGTGAAGTTAAGCTAATCTTCTGTGCAAATTTTAGGTTTCGCAGGTCTATGAATACGCATGTGAGTGGTCAAACTGGTCATCCGACTAAATGATCGTTTGCAAATTGTACATTTGTGTGGTTTCTCTCCGGTGTGACTTCGAATATGGCTAGTTAGGTTACTCTTCTATGCAACTTCTTGGTTGTGCACCGAACAAGTGAAGGGTTACTCATGTGCATGGATACGCATGTGAGTATTCAAACTGCCCTTCCAACTAAATGAACGTTTGCAAATTGTACATTTGTATGGTTTCTCTCCGGTGTGGGTTCGAACATTTAGTTAGGGTACTCTTCTGTGCAAATTCGTGGTTGCATACTGAACAAGTGAAGGGTTTCTCAAGTGTATGGATACGCATGTGAGTGTTCAAATGGGTCTTCTGATTAAATGATCGCTTGCAAATTGTACATTTGTATGGTCTCTCGCCGGTGTGGGTTCGAATATGTGTAGTAAGGTTACTCTTCTGTGCAAATTCTTGGTTGCACACTGAACAAGTGAAGGGTTTCTCAAGTGTATGGATACGCATGTGAGAGGTCAAACTGGTCTTCCGACTAAATGAACGTTGGCAAATTGTGCATTTGTAAGATTTCTCGCCGGTGTGGGTTCGAATATGTGTAGTAAGGTTTCTCTTCTGTGCAAATTCGTGGTTGCATACTGAACAAGTGAAGGGTTTCTCAAGTGTATGGATACGCATGTGAGTGGTCAAATTGTCCTTTATACTAAATGAACGTTTGCAAATTGTACATTTGTATGGTTTCTCGCCGGTGTGGGTTCGAATATGTTTAGTTAGGTTACTCTTCTGTGCAAATTCGTGGTTGCATACTGAACAAGTGAAGGGTTTCTCAAGTGTATGGATACGCATGTGATCGATCAAATGGTTCTTCCGACTAAATGAACGTATGCAAATTGTGCATTTGTATGGTTTTACGCCGGAGTGGATTCTAGAATGTACATTTAGGTTATTCTTCTGTGCAAATTTACGATTGCAAACTATACATGCGAAGGGTTTCTCTTCATTCTGAATGCACATGTGGGTAGTCATGGTAATATTTACACCAGAGGAACGTGTGCAAATTCTATAATAGTTGGGTTCTTTCACGGTGTGGGTTCGAATATGGTTAGTTAGGTTTTTCTTCTCGGCAAATTCTTGGTTACACACCGAGCATAAGAAGGATTGCTCCTTGGTATGGATGCGTTTGACAGGAAGTCTTTCCATCTCGAATTGTTTGCCATTATCTTGCCCATCCTGCTCTTTTGAATGCTGTTTTAGGGGTGACAAACTTTTATAGAGATTTGCAACACCTGTATTTTCTTCCGTTGAATTTATTTTTTCCACAGTTTTACTACAGGTGTTGGGGTCGGCTTTAACATCAATTTTATGCTCTATAAAATCCATTTCTTGCTCAAGTTCATTTTTAATTTCTCCTTCAGTTAATGGATATTGCAAACTTTGTGTATTACAATTTTGTTCATCATTTTCATAAGTAAGACTATTCGTATGATCGTCAATTATTGTTATATTGCCGATAGAAATCATGTTCGCTGTGCTTTGGTTAATTTTCACTGTATGACTTCGCAATCTCTTATCTGACTCACAACATTTTTGGACGAATTCATAAAATTGGAGCATTTCTCTTATGCAACTATAGCAAATACTTGTGGGCAATCCATCGCAGGAGTCGTACTAGAAAACAAAAACAGTTGCAGTCAGAAACAATATAATATGTTAGGCTCTGGAACACTATTATGATACTGAACAACCTATGAGTTATCGTAATGAATTCAGGAATCCGTTTCAAGACCATTTTGGACGAATTCATAAAATTGGAGCATTATTTCTATGCAACCATAACAACTAAATTATACTGCTTATAAGAAAGTATTGTAATCATGAAAAATGTCGATCTCGAGATTTTAACGGAAATATACCTCTTTGAAATCCATCTGTGTATGTATGTGAGAGAGAGAGTGTGCGTGTGCATGTACGTGTGGGTCTGCGTGTCCGTATATGTGTGCGCCAATAGTAAAATTAAAGAAAATTTAAGATTTATATATGCCTTGCAAAGTGCATCTATTTTTGAGAAGAAAAAATTCAAACCGGGCGTGCTTGTAAAAGTAATTAACGTACATCTGATGATGTATTTATAAAAAGTCGGAACCAGTCGTATTTTATAACATTTAAATAAAGAAACTGTTAAGTAGAAGTTATTCTAAATTATCTACTCAGCTTTATGCCCCTACTTTTTTTTAATTGGTTGATACTGCATTTTAAAATATCTGCAATGTCCTAAACCCGTGTGACACGATGTATAAACCAATATTGAATTATATATTGAATTTGATTTGAAATCACAATTTTTGGATATCAAATTCAATACAGAATTATAAATCAAATTTAATAGGGCTGAAACTGCACCATGCACCGTGTACAGCGATGTATATTTTTGGAAGTAAGAGGTTAGTTTCAGTTTCATCAGCTATAATTAGATTATTGTTACGCTGGTCAATAAAACTACAATATCTTCCTCGTTATTCTCGTTATATTCCATTATTATTATAATATAAAAATGATGTAATATCAGAGATCGGTCAAATCCTATAAATTTTGAAAATATAAAACAAAGTGCAGCACTGCAATAAGTCGATAATACTGGCATGCGCCGAACACAATTTATATATAAAAATTTACACAAGTATCATACACATTATTTTTACTTTCTTATATGCAGTATAAGAAAGTATTGTAATCATGAAAATTTTCTATCTCGAGATTTTAACGGAACCTTCCCTGAATCGATTCCATTTATTTTTGGAAGGACGTCTGTCTGTGAGTGTGTGGGTGTGTCTGTGTGTGTGTGGGTGTGTCTGGGTGTGTGTGGGTGTGTCTGGGTGTGGGTGTGTGTGTGTGTGTGCCTGTGTGTATGTTCGCTACAACCTAAACGGTTGAAGCTAAAATCATGAAACCTTAAACTCAAGATTTCCATGACTGGGGAGTGCACCTCCTATTTTTGAAAAAAATATTCAAAGTAGAAGTGCCCGTTTGCATGAACAAAAATTAATGGTATTTATATTTAGCACACCTTTTGTTTGAATTCTTTTTCCAAAAGAGTACAGGTTTCAAAATAAATTTCTGCTTATTATATATATTTTTACATAAATCGGATCATCGTGCGTAGTATCAAAAGTTTGAGAACGGTGAATTTGACATCGAAGACAAAGAACGTAGCGGAGGCCGAAAGTGTACGAAGACGCGGAATTGAAAGCATTATTCGATCTAGATTCGCGCCAAACGAAAGAACTTGCACTTACATGGGCTTACTTCGAATAAAACAGTAGGTTCCGTTCTTTCACAATAGATGCCCAATTTTTAATAAAAAAAACGGCGGAAACTTATTTGAACACCTAATATAATACGGAAAACAAATAAAAAAAACCTCAAAATATAAGTTGACATTCAAATAAATTGATTAGGTCTGCATAAATTAACCCTGCATCGACAACCATAGACGATATCGTCATATCGACTTTTTAATTTCTCTGTATCTCAGGTAAGAGCAGTGAAAACGGCTTTGTACCCCCTTCTAAAAAATCTTCAAGGTGCAGTAAGAACGCATGCTAAAGTGCGTTAATATTCCTTTGAGTCTCGCACAGCTGTGATAGTTCAAAGTTTTTGTGTTGACGAATTCGTCTATGGTTGTTGTCGGTGTAACATTTTCCAATTTTTAAGGCAAATGTAAAATCTGCATTTTCTCGTTATAAATCAAATATTTTGCAAGTTTCATTTTTATCATGCATTATTATTATTGAATTTTATATAATTTAAGTTTTTCATTAATATTTGAATTTTATATAAAATTACTATTTCAAAAATAGCTAAATAAATAAGGAGGCGGGAATAGTTTTAAAACCGTGCAATACATTGATGGCACCGAAGTGAAATAAATTTTAAAAATTATATTACCTTGTTTTATAGAAACTAAATAATTTCAAAATTAATTAAGGCGCGATACTTTTAGTGATAAAAGTAGGAAAAACGGTGGTTGGCATATTCGTTCTGAAGCTAATACACATTACTTTATCATACTTGAAAAAATATGATTATGTTCACAAAGGATGTCTCTACACGGGTCCGTGCTTAAATCTAATGTACGTTTAATTATGCTAATTTAAATAAATACTAAATATTCACAAATTGATACTATTTTTACCGCATTGTTACGCTTACATAAGTAACATTTTTACGAAGAACTTCAAGGAGCAGTGTAGTTCAACAATTAAACCATGCATACGTTTAAAAAAATTGCATTACCGTTCCTAACTATAGTTTTATTTCGAATATACGAGCAGGTGTTTTTAATAAGAATTATGATGGTTAGATGTCTCTACTATCGCAATTTGTTCGAAACAATAATATTATCGTCTCCTTGCAATTGAAATATACATACTATTATTAGAAAATCTTTGGTGATTAACGGCAGAAATTATTTTTCGTTTTTACAATACTATTTTATAGATTGGAATACTTTGTTATATTTCTAAAATTATGGAAGCGATCTTCACAATATTATTTCAAATTCTAATAATGATTTATTTAACCCTCTAAAATTATCTATTCGGTCTAAATAATTTTATTCCAACTTCCAATAATACGATTATATATCCTTTGTCGAAATGGAAAAAGTTTTGGCGGGAAAAAAATATTTAATATAAATGTAATTACACAAAGCTATGTTACATTGTATGAATATTAAAACAAATCTGATCCAAATATGCGAATGTTTTATTTCCTATTGAGTATTCATGGGCAAACGACAATTGATTTTTGTTAGAATATTGAATAAAGAATTTTTTTCATATATCGTGTAATTTGTGTTATTGTTTTGTTTGTCATACCAACGCATACATATATAAATTATGGCAAAAGGTGAAAAAGATACCAAACGAAATCCCTGTTTATCTACACGTAGACAGGCATATTCTAAGAAAAAATGCTGAGGTGTCTGTTACTGAACTTTCTTATAATTTTTATTTCTTATACGTCTGAGGTTCAGCGGCAAACTATCCGCATACCCGTATATATACAGCGTGAAGTCAATGCAGGAGGCGTGAGAAGTATTAAATGTTATATTGAAAATAACTTATTATTTTTGTAACCAGTATTTTTACTAATTATACTGTAAGAACTACCGTTTTTGTACTACCGGATTTGAGTTAAAGCTGAATATTGAAAATAACTCTTATTTTGAAACCAGTACCTTTTCTGAAAAATATTTTCAAGTAAAAGTTATGCGAAATATTAATATCTTTTATTTCTATTCTGACAAATTTTGCTGTAAGTACTACCGTTTTTTAACTAAAGCAGAATATTGAAAAAGCTTATTCTTTTGTAACCAGTACATTTTCTGATAAATATGTTTAAATAAAAGTTATGCGAAACATTAATAGCTTTTATTTTTATTCTGACTAATTTTACTGTAAGTACTACCGTTTTTGAGTTATAGCAGTAAATGCAAAAAATGACTAGAGTAAACATGCACTTCCGGTTTGAATACACACACACAGATAGACGTCATCTCAAAAATAGTCAGACTCGCTTCAGGGAAGGTCAAAGGATATATTTCCGTTAAAATCTCGAGATCGAAATAATTTCGAAAACATTTTTTATGATTACAATACTTACTTATACTTCATATAAGAAAGTAAAATTGGTAATTTACAATATTTAATTTTATTTTTGTGAAAAGTAATATATATATATATATATATATAAAGTACAAATACAATAGTATTTGAATCAACTCAAATTGATAACACCTTTTAAACTTCAAGACATACTCGTGGCCTGGAGATTCGGAATCCCGAATACAGAAACTCAAAAATAATTAATGTTGCCGTCTAATTTACTAATAATATTGGAGAATATTGAAGCACAACACTACATTGTTAGTGATGTACTAGTTATAATTTGGAAGGGGATATGTGGCGTAACTACAATACTGTTTGCGGTTGAAGTGGGGTAGCGGAGAGTAGCGTTTGGGACTGCCTCTTTGCTTCCTCGCCCTTTACACTTGTAACAACGTAGAAACCCAGGGATTGCAAGTATCGCGCCTTAAGCTAAATTGTGTATGATTAAAAAAAAATTCTATTCTATTTTTTGAATTTGAAAATTATACCGGGTCAGGGCATACTTAACTTATCAAGATGCATTCAAGTTACAAAAGAAAACATTAGATTAAAAATATTTACTAACTACAATTGATATACAGCCTAGATGTCAGTTCGTGTGTGAATCCTGTGCAGAATATATTAGTGGAACCCGATAAAATATTCATTCAGGGCACTAGCAAAACCGACAAATGCGGTTTGTGTTTTAAACGTTTCATACAAGATAGTCAAATTACCTAAGAACACCGTAATCCGTAATCACGGGCGTAGATTACGAAAATAACTACCCGTTTAAAATGAACGATTCAGAATTTTTGCAAATTGAAAAAATGTACTAAGTAGCGCAAACTCCTAGATACATATATTCAAATTAATTTTTCAGCGATTACGCTATCAATTCCTGTGTATTATATCATATATGATAGCCTGAAGTTCGTAGATAATTATAATGTATCTTTTTTGCAAAACAACAGTCATCTTTATGGGAAAATTAACAGAATTAACACCAGCATTTTATTCTCACAAATATGCTCAATTATACCAATAATTATAATAATAACGCATTTAAACAATACCCAAAATACATAAAACTTAGCTTTTTATTGTTTCTAAAGTAATTTTCATAATATTTTACAGAATTATTGGCGTAGCAAGACCTTTGTGGGCCGGTGTGCCACTTATATTAAAGGGCACCTCCTTACTCCTAAAAATTTTAATGTTCTTTTGGCTCATTTTAAGATTTAAATGTCATTTTAATTTTTTTAATTTACATTACTTATTACTTATTCGAAAATGTTTTTTTAATTAAAAGTTGTTTCACTTTTATGATAATCAAAATTAATTAAAATGGTTTTTTGTTAAAATGCAATTTGTATTTTCAAAATTAATAAATTAAAGTGAAATGCCTAAAGAGACAACTTGCCAGGATATATATATATATATATATATATATATATATATATATATATATATATATATATATATATATATATATATATATATTTATGTACCCAATAATTATAATTTCTGTGTTCCGTGATCTAATTGTATTTTTCCTAGATTTAGAAATTAGGAGGTCGCGTATTGTTCAATGTATTAATTCTTTTTTTAAGTGTAAAAAACGAAATGCAATAGACACATTGAATGTTGGCTTAACTATACAAGTCGCTTATACTGTCTGAACAAGTCTGAATTGTCCGTAGACAACGGTTGTAGAAAGTGTTGATCTAAATCATAGTGCAATAAGTATGCAAGGTAATGTCTATTTATCCGACAAATTTAATTTTCCTGATCCAATAACAAATGAAAATAAGCGGTTTATAATTGAAAATGATCCCTGTCAACCAATGAGTCCTTTTCAAAAAAATGAAGAAAGTCATTTTTTTAACATTTGTCATTATAAGAAAATTTTTAAAACTAAAAAAGGGATCGACCATTTCGAGAAATTGACTATGTTATTCAATCAAATTAAATGTTTCTTATTGTGAACCGTGCTGTTGGCTATTTAACTAAAATTCCAAAATTTAGTCATGGATTTAGCAATGGTTTTGTGGAAGCGAAATGATTTAATAGATAAAGACTTAGAAGAAACCGCACAGAAAGAAATAAGTAAAAATTTCAGATAGGATAATTAATGTAACTTTAATTTTGGCAACGAGTTATTTAGCATTTAGAAGACATTTTGATTCTTTAAACGCCGAAGTCAGTTCAAGAAATTTCTTAAATATTATTTAACTTTTGGCTAAATATGACCCAATTTTAAATAATTAGTGATAAGAGTCAGAAAATAAATTACCCATGCCCGAAAATACAAAATGAAATTATTAAGTTATTGGGTAATGAAGTAAAAAAATATATTATTAAGGATATTAAAATGTCTACATTTTTTTCTGTCATAATCGATAGCACTCAAGATATAAGTCAAGTTCACCAGTTAACTGTCCTAATTCGCTATTTTCTTATAAATTAAAATGCTGGATTCCAAATATACGAATCATTTATCGAATTTATAAAAATAGAAGAACAAACGCTGAAACTTTGCAAAATTGTTTTATTAAAATTTGTTGAGGAAAATGAACTTGATATTTCAAAGTTGCGGGGACAAGCTTACGATGGTGCAGCATATATGAAAGGTGCTTTTAATGGACTTCAAATAAGAATTCTTAATGTTGCACCAAATGCATTACCTATATATTCACTGTTGCGCTCATCATTTAAATTTGGTGCTTAATGATGCAATGTCTAATGTTATAAAAGATTTTGTTGAAAACGTTTATACATTCTTTGCTAATAGTATTACAAGGTGGCCTTTATAAATGTCTTAGACAGAAAGTAAAAAATTTAAACTGAAAAGATTAAATCCAACCCGCTGGTCTTCAGAATCGATGCTTTCTTTACTCTTAAATTTAAATCGAACACCAACAGAAATAATACTTAATAGCAATAACATAAGTGAAAAGAATAATGCAATAAATTTCAAAAAGAAAATGGAACGATTTGAAACGGTATTCCACATTGTCATGTAAAACTAAATATTTTGATTTCCAAAAAGCATTAATTATTTGAAATATAGCATATGACAATGTGGTTTAAATTGCAAAATTAACGCTACGTTAGATATTATAATTGCACAATTAAAAGATAGAATTTCAAGTTTTATGGAAATAAATAAATTATTAGGAGTAATTTTCCCAGAAAATTTAAAACAATTATCTGATGATGAAATAATTGATTAATGCCAACCTTTACTAGACAAATATACTGACGATTTAACCGCAGATTTTAAGGCACAGATATTATCTTTTAGATTTAAAAAACAGCTAGATAATATTAATTCGGTATTTGAATTAGGAGAATTAATATTTACAGAATATTCTATTCTTAGTTCGGCATTTTGTTCGTAACATTCCCCGTATCAACTTCAAGCGCCGAAAGAACATTTTCAAAATGAAAACTTATTAAAACATATTTAAGAAACTCTAATTCGGCGATATTGAGCTTTGAAAATGAAAGAATACGTAAATTTCATTTTAGTGAAATAATTAGCACCTTTGCTTCAATGAAAGCGAGAAAAGTTAAGTTTAGTTAAAGTAAATGAACTACGTTTTTGTGTTTGTAAACTAGAATATATGAAAATGTATTTAACTTACTATAATTAATTAATTAATATAATAAAAGTATTTAACCCTATAAATGGAATTTTTTTTCTCTTCTTTATCCCTTATTTATTACAAAAAAATTTATATAAACTAATAAAAATGTAGGTATTAAAGAAAATAAGGCCCCATTGGTGCATCGCACTGCTTGCATCCCTGGTTGCTACGCCCCTGATAGTTTACGCAATGTAAATGTGTAGACACATTTTAACCTCAACCTAATTTTGAATGAGATTTTTGTAAGATTTGCCGAACGAATGTACATGTTTATATCTTGAATTAAAGCTTCCTTAGAGTATGTAGATTACGAAAATAGTAAATATATAAACAACACCCATTCCCTAAACGTTGTTTGTACCTCTGAACATGGTATTTTTAATTAAATTTCATTATTCCAGTGAATAATCTTGCAGTTTTTGATTTTATAACGCTAATTAATTACATTTTACACAAAATGAAACACATTTGCAGCTTGAAAACTACGTATTAAGCTAAATAACAATCTAGGGGATTTGTTGTTTTCATGATGGCAACACTGAATTTCCGTGGCTGGGTTTTTCATAGACTAACATAAATAAATGCAACTTACTTTCAATGGGGTGATATGCATCAGTATTTCCGCCACGCATTCTTCAATGTCCGTCGAACACGAATCATACAACGATTTCACATCGTCAGATTCCATCAAACAAGTTCTACACACATTCTTTAACGCAATCGACATTTTGAAACAACTACTCTATATAGCATAGATCATTCGCTGTACTGACCAGAGGGTAGGGGGAGTAATAAGAAACATAGCCACTATTGGACAGAGTTTTGTTAGGTTAGAAAATGTCATAATCGCCGCTGTTCTAGATGTCGCGATCGTCGCGATAATAAAAATTATAAAAATTTGAACGCATTAAATGTATATAAATTTTCAAATATTTACTTGATATTTTACTAATCAAATAAAAATTTAGGAAGATTTTATACTGCATTTTTTGGAAAAATAAATTATTTATTTATAAGTACGTTTATTGGAATCCATTTTGTAAATAATGTAACATTTTTATTGTGCAATACGTCATACATGCAATTTGGTTATTGCTCTTTATTGATTTGTCCTCTGTTATTTATCGGGAAGTTCTTTTGTATTTTATATTATTTAACTCTAACAAGTGTTTGTTTTTGAGCAATCTCTTTTTTTGTGGCATGTAAGTATTAAATCACAAATAAATAGTAAGCATTTGATATGCATTCTATAATAGTTTGTTCGTAGTATGCATTTAAATAACCGATTCTGTTGTGTTCCCGGATGCTTTGATTACAGAAAACGGTTCGCCTGTTTTCCGAAGGACAGAGCACTTTTCCGAATTGGGTTGGAAAAAATCAACAATGTGCGACTGTACGTTATTCCTCCTGCACATGATGTTTATAGAACATATCGTGTATGTTCAAAACATTTTGAGTGCAGGTGGATTAGACCTTGCGCTTATCCTGGCGCGATCCTATTCAACGACATGCGACAGAAAGGCATCGTAAGACGTTGCGGAGGAAAAACAGAAAGTAATTTTTTTGTCGTACATGGGTGCGTATGAGAAGAATGTACTAACATCAAAACCATATTATTGAAGAAAAACTTATTTAAATGTTAAACAATGGTTTAAAGATTGCGATGAATGGATGAAAGTCAATTGTAGCTTCATTAAAAATGTACTTATTAAAATTAGTTTTCTTTTATAAATATGAGCATTTACTTGTTCCATTATAAAAACTATTTGATCGAATGTAATTCATATTCGACTGAAGAGCCAAAAACGAATATTATTAATATTTAATAATATAAAATATAATTGTTATCTTAACATATAAATATGTGAATGTTATATAAAGTAAAATTTAAACCTGAATTAGCAATAAATATTTGTATTATTTAAATAATGGTTTTTATTTAGAAGGTACTTTTGCATTTCGTGGTCTACTGTACCACGAAAAGAAAAGTACATCTATCCTTTCATTAAAAAAAAAAAACGCGCGCCCTCGGTGGCTGCGGCGACAACTAAACCTCCAGTGTAGGCTCCATGGAACCCGCCATCTTTGCAAACGTTGTACAACCGATTTAACGTTGAAATCCATCTCCCCATACACTCTGGACTGTCATAAATAAATGCAACTTACTCTCAATGGGGTGATAGACATCAGGATTTCCGCCACACGTTCTTCAATTTCCGTCGAACACGAATCATATAACGATTTCATATCGTCAGATTCCTTTAAACAAGTTCTACACACATTCTTTAACGCAATCGGCATTTTGAAACAACTATTCTAACCATAGATACGTATTGGAAGTTACCGGCGCGACGTGAATTATCTATGGTTCTAATAGTGACTGGAAAGTTGTAGTTGGCCCTGACAATCAGTAGGGCTCGTCCATGATGTTCATGGCCAACCGGTACGAATATTTTATTGCGACAATTTATAAATATTGTTGCATTATAGTTTTGTTATTTGTTTTTCCAAAATTTTTGAAGGATTATATTTATTTATTTTAAATTGAAGGACGCAATCACCATTTAACGTAAAATCAAATTAATTTAACTTTTAAGTAAAAATATAAATTTTAGTGGTATTTGCAGTGGGAAATTATAGGGGTACAACGTAATACACATAAAATTATTTCTTATATATATTTAATTTATGCAATGTTTTGCCAATTTTTTTTTATGCAAATTTTCCTTTTATTCTTTATTTAAAAACGCATAATTACGCTCTAAACGTATTTTTAGAAAGATAAATATAATTTTTGATATTATTTTTAATTTATGCTCTTGGCACGGGAATCGCAGTTTTTTTGAAACAATTATATCTTTTAAAATTAAATTAGAAACGTCTTCACTAAAAACGACGTAATGAAGCTAATTAGGTTATGCATTGGTCCCTGTTAGTTGTCAGAGCCATCTACAATTTACGAGTCAGCAAGCAAATCTCATCAACAATAGAATTGTGGTCGAGTCGGAGGGGCCTGTAACAGCCTAATAATACATCGATAGTATAATTTTAGCTACTAATCTATTACGTGTTATTGACATGCACAATTATAAACGACTTTCAGATGAATATATAGGATTTATTTTAAGGCCATAAAAAGTGTCGACGCCAAAATACTTACGAGTTTTTTATTAAAATTAGAGTCGCAGGATTCGTGTGGAAATTTCATAGAATATTGATAAAATATATATATATATCTATAAGATACAAAAATATTTTCAAAAAATATATTTAATTAGCATACCAAAACGGTAACCGTGTGATAACAATTAGCGCTGATTTCTCAAAATTAGGGCGCAGGATACTTTTGAAAAAATTAAAAAATATTCTTAGAATACATAACTAGAAGTAACATAAATATTTTTAAAAATGTGTTTAATTAGAGTACCAAAATGGTAACCGTGTGACTGGTAGTATGAACTGATTTTTTGGTAGATTCTATATAACGTTTACAAAATAATAAAACATATTTTTTGAAAATATGTATGTTACATCTAGTAATGTATTCTAAGAATATTTTGTAATTTTTTTCAAAAATATCCTGCGCCCTAATTTTGAGAAATCAGCGCTATCAGTCACAGCGAGCGGATCATAAATGGTAAAAGTTTATGACACACATTAAAAGGGTGGAAACAAAAGTCAATCTTAAATTAAATCCTAGTCGCACTATTTATGATTTAATATTCGAAGTTTCGGATGAGGTTTATTATCGCGCATTATTAAACAAAATAATATACATTTTTTAAATGATTTACAAATAATTAATTTTTCAATAATATATATTTTATGTTAACAACAATATTCGTCATTCAACCATTTTGTTAAATATAAAGAGATGCTCCTTTATTATTTCTAATAATTTAACATTCACGCATGTTTTGTAGTAAACTTTTAAAAAATAACCTTCAAATGATTCTAAACAAATATCCACAATTTTTGTAAATTCATTTCTTTCTTTATACATTTTTTAGCTAGATACCCCGAAAAGAAACGGAACAATCTTCTAATGTCAACTGTTCTTTATTTGAAGAGTTGAGGGATCCGCCTGGTTATGATGGTTCGCTTATTAAATTGATTGATATTGAGCACTCATCCGAAGCCATTGGTTGTGGTTCTGCATTTGATGATTTTTCCGACGGCATTAGGGATTTTATCGTGGTTGATCGATACACTGTTCGGAATGTTCTCGCGCTGTGATTTTTATTATACCCTCCTTTCTGTCTAAATATTGAAAATAAAATTTCAATCACATCTTGATTTAATCGATTCGTCATCAAAAATTCCAGGCCATTATTGGATCGTTCCTCTTCAGAAAATAGTAAAATAACTTCGATGGTTTGAACTAATCCTAGAAAACATGGCGGTTTACTAAACTTATTTGCTTTTTTGATTAATTTTTAGATATATTAGAAAATATTAAATTAGCTCAAAAGCGCTTTGAAAGCGATTGATTCCTGGTACCCTAAACATCCACTCTTGCAGCAGATACAAGCAACCTTGATGACACTATCGTCAAAAGGGTCTATCGTGCGCTTTATTTGGGTACCGAGTCATGTTGGCATTCGCGGGAATGAAGCAGCTGATGCAGCAGCTAAGCGAACTTTGTCCAAGGCCACCATTGATTATGATCGGGTGCTTGCTGATGACCTCAAAGTTCATTTTAAGCATCTGATCATGAATCAGTGGCAGGAAAGGTGGAGTCATATAGTTTCCAACAAGCTTAAAAATGTTAAGCACAACGATTCTTCCCATAGGGCATCACGAAAGGAGGCGGTCACTGTGGCGAGACTCCGAATAGGGCACACCTGGTGGATGCATGGTCATCCTCTGCGCCGTGAGGAGGCTCCGATGTGCGAAACGTGTGTCACTGCTTTGACAGTGGCGCACGTTCTTTGGAGTGCTCCCAGTTTATCGAGCTGCGAAACTGGGCGGGTCTGTCACTTGACCTGCCGGTGGCCCTTGGTGACCATTCAACACTCATTGACAGGGTCAGTCTGACGCGAACATTTGTACGGGCTAGACGTGCGGTTCTTCGCTCATGCGAGTAGTATTGCTAACATTGCAAATAGCTAATTACACATACCTCAATTTGTGTATTACTTAGTTATGCAAACGCAGCAAATTTAAATCGCGAGTGTAATAGTTTTATTTTATATACGTAACTGGGTCACCATGAAAGGTATACAATGAACCGACGGAAAATATTTAATAATTCCACCACCAGCTGAATTAAAGAACTTGGGATTTATCTCACCAACGCCTCCTTTGCCATCCAACGAGCACGCACGAGCGAAGTCGGCCACTCAACTCTACGCAAAGGCTTCGACATCTCACGCACTTCAACAAACGACCAGCATAATGGATACCGAAGGATCGCCCGCCTTCTCAAAAAGCGCAAAAATAGTAAGATCTCCCATTTTTACAGAAAGCCAACACAACCAGGCGTATCATACGCCCAAAAGACAAGAGCTAATGTCCAACAGACACAAGAAGAACATAATATACAACAAAATTTAAATCATACTTCCGACAAACAACAAAATAGTAAACTAGAAGCTATGATGATCAAACTGATGGAGCGCATGGACACCATGCTAAATCTCCTCACTACCCTTGTGGCTAAAATGAAATAATGCCCCAGCTCCTAAAAATCGCTCTCTGGAACGCCAATGGTCTTGCACAGCACAGCCAAGAAGTAAAAATATTTATAGCAGAACACAACATAGATGTGATGCTCATTTCCGAAACTCACTTTACAAATAAGACGTATCTGAAGATACCAGGGTACTCAATATACAATACTAAACACCCAGATGGTACTGCCCATGGAGGCACTGCCGTAATCATCCGACAGCAAATTAAGCACCATGAACTAAATAAATACCAGCACGAACACCTCCAAGCTACTAGCATTGTAATTAACGAAGAGACAACAGGACCTCTAACTATCTCAGCTGTCTACTGTCCACCTAGACACACAATTAACAAAGCACAATTTAAAGACTTTTATAACACTCTGGGGTCTAGATTTATAGCTGGAGGTGACTACAATGCGAAACATCCCTACTGGGGTTCACGACTGACCACCCCTAAAGGTAGACAACTCTACCAAGCAATGCAAGAGAATAATCTACATCATTTATCTACTGGCCAACCTACATACTGGCCTAGCGACAGAAGAAAAGTTCCGGATCTCATATACTTTTGTGCAGTAAAAGGCGTGTCATCACATTATCTAAATGCCGAAAGTTGCTTAGATCTATCATCGGACCACTCTCCAGTCATAATTACTGTAAATAGGCAAATAACAATAAAACAAAAACCTCCATCACTCATTAGTAAAAAAACAGACTGGCACACATTCAGGAATCTGCTGGACAGCAAGCTTTCGCTCGAAATTTCACTCAAAACCGAACACGAAGTAGACGAAGCCATAGAATTCCTAAATGACGCAATACAAGAATCAGCATGGGGCGCAACACCGGTACAAAACGCCAATCAAAAACGAGAAAATTGTTCAAAAATCGTTAGGGACATCGTCGCTGAAAAACGGAAGCTACGCAAACAATGGCAAATAACAAGATCACCACAGGATAAAACAAAACTTAACCAGGCAATAAAAGCAGTCAAAAAGTTACTAAGCAACCTGCGAAATAAATCTGTCGAAGAATACTTAGAAAATCTCACTCCGTCAGCATCCACAGACTATTCCCTCTGGCGAGCAACAAAAAAGCTCAAACAACCGGAACAGTCAAATCCACCCTTACTCCTAGCAAATGGTAGCTGGGCCAGAACCGACCAGTCAAAAGCGAACACATTTTCGCAACATTTATCAACAGTATTCCAACCCTTTCCTAGTGAAATTTCGGTAGAAGAAGAACAAGAAATCCTGCAGTACCTAGAGACCCCCCCTACAACTCTGCTTGCCTATAGTCAAATTAAAAACTAGTGAAATAAAAAACGCTATAACAAATCTTGACCCCAAAAAAGCTTCAGGATATGACCTAATAACAGGAAGGATTCTGCAAGAACTTTCTTCTAAAGGAATCAAGCTGATAACAATGATCTGTAACTCAGTCCTAAGATTAGAATACTTTCCCTCTCAGTGGAAAGTAGCTCAAATTATCCTTATACCCAAGCCAGGAAAACCACCACAAGAAGTAAGCTCCTACAGACCCATCAGTCTCCTTCCTATAATCTCCAAACTTTTCGAAAAGTTATTGCTTAAGCGCCTAAAGCCAGTTCTAGAAGAAAAAGACATAATTCCAAACCACCAATTCGGATTTCGTACGCAACACGCAACGATTGAACAAATCCACAGAGTCGTGAACGAAATACGCAAAAATCTAGAAGAGAAAAAATACTGCTCAGCTGCCTTCTTGGATATAAGTCATGCTTTCGATAAAGTATGGCACACCGGGCTATTGTTTAAAATTAAAAGAATCCTACCATATAATTACTACCCAATCCTTAAATCATACCTTTCCAACAGATACTTCTATATTAAATATAAAGATGAACAAACCAGACTCTACCCAATAGAATCCAGCGTCCCACAAGGTAGTGTACTAGGACCCATACTATATCTCCTATACACAGCCGACCTGCCAACATCAGAAACAACATTCATCGCAACATTCGCCGATGATACAGCAATACTTGCCTCTCACGAAGATCACAACGTGGCCACAAAATATCTTCAGGCACATCTGAACAAAATTCAACCATGGTTAACAAAATGGAGAATTAGGGCAAATGAAACCAAATCTACCCATGTCACATTTACAATGAGAAAAGAAACCTGTCCTCCTGTAACACTTTACGGCAAGCCCCTCCCTTAGACAGAAGAAGCGAAATATCTAGGCATGCACTTAGATCGTCGTTTAACATGGAAAAAACACATTTGGACAAAAAGAAAACAACTTGGCTTGAAATTCAGTCGCATGTACTGGCTAATAGGCCGTAAATCTCAACTCTCAACAAAAAACAAAATTCTTCTGTACAAGACTATCCTCAAACCAGTCTGGACATACGGAATCCAACTATGGGGTACCGCCAGTAACTCTAACATTGAAATCCTGCAGAGATTTTAGTCCAAAGTGCTCCGCTCTGTCCTTAATGCACCATGGTTCGTCACCAACGCCATAATTCACCGCGATCTCTCCGTAGTGACAGTGAAAGAAGAAATAAAAAACTTCAGTGAGAAATATCATAGCAGATTACGTGCGCATCCAAATACTTTAGCAAGTAATTTGCTGACAGTGAAAATAAAAAAACGCTTAAAACGTGATAACATATTTGACCTACCTAACAAATGTAACTAACAATTTCAATGTTTTTAGTGTCAACATACCTGTTATGCAGAGGCGACAGAACAAAAAGCCACCTAGCAAATTCCCGACCTGTCATGCAGAGTCGACAGAAAAGAAGCCAATTAGCAAATTCCCGACAAGGTGACTAGAAATAGTCACCAACATTGACACAATTAGCACTTAATCTAGAATAAGAAGAGGACTATCACAGGATAGCACCCTCTACATGCCAATGTATTTTTGTACATCTTATTATAAGTTTTACTGAATGTCAGTTATTAAGACAGATTGTAAATAAAAATGGGTTATAAAAAAAAAAAAAAAGTTGTGCTAAATATAAATATCATTAAAATGACTAGAGTAAACATGCACTTCCGGTCGGAATATTGTTTTTAAAAATAGGAGGTTTTCGTGCCAGGCACATACAAATCTTATGTTTAAAAATTCATAATTTTCCCTTTAGCCGTTCGGGCTGTAGAGCGCTCACATACACACACACAGACACACACACACACACACATACACACACACATACACACACACACACAGACGGACGTCATTCCAAAAATAGTTGGAATCGATTCAGGGAAGGTCAAAACGTATATTTCCGTTAAAATCTCGAGTTCGAAATTTTTCATGATTACAATACTTACTTATACTGCGTATAAGAAAGTAAAAATAAACAGTATAAATACATCAGATAAGTATCGAACATTTTCCAATCGATATTTGGCTAAGCTTTCTAAAAAGAAAATAAAAGACCCACTTTCATAATCAACATTGTAAAACGCCTGTGTCAAATAAATTATAAATTATATTCAAACTCTTAATGAGTTTGAATAAAATAAATTGTTTTCCTTTTACTCGATTTTAAATACGAAAGCTACAAATATTCATCAAATTATGTGCTATGTTCATGCTGTGAAAAACTGAACTTTGAAATCTAAAGGAAAATTTGAAGCATCCAAATAAGTTAGCATAACAGTCAGCAGATAGTAGTCATCAAAGTCAGAAACGGACAAGCAGCGTCTTTAGCCACAAGATTTAAAATAATTAAATCATGGATTCCGTAAAGCCGAATTTGGAGTTATTATCTGAAGTTGCACAAGGAAATGTAAACTATGTATCATGACGTTTCTAAATAGAATTAACTCGGAAAACGAGTGATGTTTATGATCTAGCCTATACAGCAGTGAAAGGGTAGATAAAACAAGATTTAAAAGCAGAAATGATTGTACAGCAAAATGTCAGCGGTAATATTTCATACCAAATTGCAACTTTTAGGGTGGCAAAAGAAATTTTGGACAAATTGAAAAACTTGAACGGCAAAAGATCATGGGTGTCAACTGCTGTATTGCAAAGATAACTCTTTTGTCATGGGTATGATGCAAGTAAATCAGATGTGCACAACTGTATGGAGATTCTACAGATCGTCGAAAATTTAGCAGCGGATTGGGATTGAATGCAAGACAGCTGTATTATGACACGCATTCCAAACTAGCTATCTTCAAAGCCTCATCACTTCAGGTTTGCATGAAGCAACGTCGCCGCCGCTGAGAAAACGATCGACACGCTGACAGCCCGACTTAGACTCGATGAAAGCAAACAATCGAATAGATCAACAAGAAACGCATTACTCGTCAAGACAAGCGCAAAGTGGGGACTGCACAGCTCTATCAAACAAGATCACATGTCTATAAGTTGTTTCAAATGTGGACAAAAAGGGCCCAATAAAATTAACTGCCGCATCAAATCATGAGCCAAGTTCCGACGAAAGTGCGTGAATGCACTTTTGGTTGCTACAGCTAGTGGATCCAACCCATACTAAGACCTGAACAAACTTAGGCCCTAAAGGTCGGTCGGGTCAAGGTTACTTCTGACTGAGTCTAGTTGGCGTCAGTTAGGAAAGGTACACATATACTGATGGGTCCTAGACAGACTCCGGTACAGGCTGCGCTTTCGTGACTGACGGCGTATCCCAGTCGTTCACACTGTCACCCATATGCTCAGTGTACATTGCTGAGTAATATGGTATTTTCTACCCTCTTCGACACTCCCGTCATGCTATCGATGAGCGACGACACCGGCCCATCTGCAGCGATACTCTGATTTCTATCTTAGGCATCGGTAACAGATTCTCCACAGTTCCAACCGTTTTGGACATCCGCAGAGAAATCGATAGATTACGGGAGCTAGAGAGAAATGTCGTACTAATGTACCGGACATGCTGGGATACCCGGTAATCACTGTGCGCATCGAGTTGCTCTTGGAGAAGCCAACGGTAACTACGTTGCCCAACATCCCTTGAACGCTGATGATGTGTTGCGGTCTTTTTTTTTCCACACCATATATCAGCCGGGGCTGTGGTTTTTGAAGTATCTATAAAACACACTCCAGCTCTGCAATGTTCTTTCACACTTTACGTTAATAACAAAGGTACTGACCAAGACTTTAACTCCTATATGGTTGGGATCAAACCAGGAGTCAAGCATTAGTAAGATTATTTAAATCATTAGACAAGTTTGCATGTTATAAGTTCAGTATTATATTTATTGTGATATAAAGTACTAACCAGATTAAGTTCATCGAACACATCATACACTGATTTCGCACCAGTACATAGTTGAGAATAGACTCAGTAATATATCTAAGACTTTTGGTAAGAGACTTTCCTGAGTCTCTCTTCCATTTATCTTATATAGGCTTTGGTTGTTCCGGTATATCGGTTTGTGGTCTGTGATAGTAATTATCATGCTGGCATAAATGATGTTGATTTTCCTATGTTGGTCAAACTTGTGGTGCAATCGTACATGTTCATTAATCCGGGGTGGTACTAATGTGATACCCAGAGATAGGCGGGACACTTATGTGTTACCCAGGCGTGACAATATTTATAAAAATATCATTTCAAAATTAGGCAGCCTCGATTTGCGCATATTAAACGGTATATAAAAAGTATATCATACCAAACAAGATTTATAAAATAATATTTCCGACATATTTTTATTTGAGAAATAGGTTTGACCTTACATCATATTTTTATTTATCTGTTCCATTAAGAAATTTATTGATGAAATATTCATCATGACTAGTAGTTGCAATGACTCTTAAATTTGCGAGAGAAGCGCCATTTCTATGAGATAGATTCGCAATCACCAACACATTATCCCATGGTATTTGATAAAATCCCGAATTGCTCACGGTGAGATTTTTTAGCCAATAATAACCCTGAAAATACAAGTGGCTCATAAACATGTGTCCTCTATTTATTCTAAAGTTATTAATTTAATGTTTAAAATGGTTCGCAACTCGAATTAAGGTATAGCTTTATATTTGATTGAAATAAATTTCATATTCGAGAAATTGCGTTCTGGTGTCTTTTAAATTGGGTTTGAATTAAACTATTATATATTTTGTATACCAGTTACATCACGTTGTATCATAAAAGTATTCTGGGGCAGCTACTAAGAAACTTGTCAGACTTAACATATAATCGGTACAAGATATTTGGCTAAATTTATTGTACAAGTATTATAGGAATTAAGTTTATGCATATTACTTAAAGTCTTTATAGTGTATTCATGGTCAATCGTATCCTTTAAGATCAAAACTAAACTTGATAAAAAATTATATGTCATTGTACAGGAATTAAAAGAGAATGGCAATTTAGTATTACTTAAGTATGAGCTTGTTTTCTTTCTGAGCACGCACGTTAGATTAAATGATATTTTAATATTCAGTTTACAAGACATGGTTTACCTTTGGAATTGGACAACTCGCTTTAAAATTTGACACTTTCTCGATTTGATTACCTAAACGCTTGTGAATGAAACTCATTCCTGTGCAAATATCTGAAGTGTAATCCATAGGCATTAATCGATATTGATTACTATATAACGCATACAGTTTGAAATATATCTAAAAACAACATTTTGTATACTCATTACAAGTATAATCTTATAAACGAGATAGTGTTATATACGCCAAAAATTTGTGTATCTACCATGTATTCATTAGTCATATCCATTAGTGCTGTTGCATTTCCGGAAATGGCTGATTGGTGACGGCTTAATTTGCTGATCGTTAGGGAAGGATTTTTGATATAGCTTTCATTGTGGTAGTCTAAGAAAATACGCTCCACAACTACAGTATATGTAGCGTGGAATTTGGTAACTGTCACCTGTGAATGGGCGTTCTTTCAAATATGATTTAAATACTGTGAGAGTCTCGTTTCAATATTTAAACATTTATTTTGGAAAATATATTGCTATATTATTTATCATTTAATGAAGGAAAACCTTAATTATGTCAACTTCCTCGTCATCAGTTCCGAAATGTTAGAGTTATATTTAATTATTAAAATACAATACCGAAACTGATTTAATTGATATGAAACAGAAAAATTCTTGTCTAATATATTTACTTGTTCAGAAATAAATATTTTTAAACATTTATTTTTATTTTTGATTCGGGATAGTGAAATACAATCTTTATGTAGTATATATTTATACCTAGGTATTTACAAAAAAAAAGTATTTATAAAAGTTTAAAAACATATAAATACAATTTTTGTAGTCCCATCAATAAATACAATGCATAGCCCAAGAATAAGAACGTGTTTAGACATTTTGATATTTCAAACAATGCAAATAGAAAATTCGAACCTGGTTATATAGGAATCCCAAATTCTATATCGTTCATTTGCAAACCCTAATTGCTTCCGATTGTTTTATACGATATGCAATTGAAATCAAAACAGCAATTAAATTCGAATTTGTCCAAATACAATGAAATCAAAACGTAGTTAAAAAGCAATTATTAATTAATTCACATATGGCATCCCATAAAAGTTGGTCCAGATTTATCAGATTCTGATAGATGGGTAACGTAATTAATATTTACAGCTTAGCATATTATCATTTATTTTTATTATATTTAGTAAACTACATAACTTCATGCCTGTTCCCATCAAATGAGGTAACAGAAAACTTATGACATTCTTCTACACCTTGATATTCTTTCGAAATTCAACTCTATCCTTACATAATTCATTCACTTCAATCAAATTCTTCACACACACTTTTCTATATCCCTTGCTCACCACTTTTCTATCACGCAATTATTTTTAAATTTTAATTAACTATTTATTACGAGGACGGCCTACCATTTTCACAAGATCCATATCGCCCATTTAAACCCTTATAGTCATTCCTTCATACTTTCTATATAACCATTCAAAATTACCCTGATCACACACCCACGTATTCTGCTTCCTTTCTTTTCTAGATATACCACAAATACTTCTCAAACTTTTCATTTCTACAGCTGTCACACGCTTTTTACTTTCTTATACGCAGTATTAGTAAGTATTGTAATCATGAAAATTTTTATCTCGAGATTTTAATGGAAATATATCTTTTGACCTTTCCTGAATTGAGTCTGACTATTTTTGAGTTGACGTCTGTCTGTGTGTGTGTATGTGTGTGTCTATCTGTGTGTTTGTGTGAGCTCTACATCCTAAGCGGTAAAACATACAGTTAAGAAACTTCAAACTTAAGATTTGTATGTTCCTGGCAAGAAAATCTTTTATTTTTGAAAAGAATATTCCAACAGGAAGTGCATGTTTACTCTATTCATTTTTTGCATTTCCTGCTATAACTCAAAAACGGTAGTTTTTACAGCAAATTTTTTTAAATAAAAATAAAAGATATAAATATTCCGCCCAACTTTTATTTGAAAATATTTTACAATATTCTGCTTTAACTCAAAAACGGTAGTACTTACAGCAAAATTAGTAAAAATGAAACCAAAAGATATTAATATTACGCATAACTTTTATTTGAAAAGTATTTTCAGAAAAAGTACCGGTTACAACAAAATTTAGATTATTATCAATATTACATTCAATATTTCTCACGTCTAGTAGCGGAGGTTAAGTTTTATTTAGACTACATTACCTTCGCCAGTAGTTGATTTACTCGCCACGGCATGTCTGTCGCTGATCTACAGACAAGTATATACAGACGTATAACGTTGTAAGCATTGCAAATGCTAGTATGCTGAGACAGCTTAGTAACATCACCTTCCGTGAAGTTACTGGGTCAACCTAGCGCAATGTATAAATAACAATATATCGCATATTGTTATGTTAGCAGTTTGACCGACTATATAAGAACTCTATGTGGACAACGACAGGCAGTTGCTTCACCGATTGTATAACATACTAGTAAATACTATTCAATATAACTAATTATTATCATCCACTTAGTGTTCGTTCAAGTGGTCGCCCCTATTCCCTTTTCACCCTCACGTCTATTTGGCAAGAACCCAAGTACGGCAGATAAGAGGTGACCATCCCAGTCACCCTCTTACATTGGTGGCAGCGGTTTACGGATATTTCATATCCAAATAAAGATCAGCCAGTTGTCTGGTTGTATCGCGACTGGGTAAGAGTTAATTTATTAAAAAAGGATGGGAGGCGCTACGGAACGCAAGCCAGGAGATAGCGGAGAGCGTATTACAGCACCAGGAGGGCAAAAGATGGCGTTTGGCATGGTAGCTAATACCATGGAGCAACTCACGGGACAAGAGGCGAGCGAGTATTTCGAAATGTTAGAATACCGAGCAAAATTAGAAGGATGGAATGAGCAGCAAACCAAGGCGATATTATTACTACGGCTAGGCGGAGAAGCATATCAGTTTGTAGCTCAACGGCCAGACTTACAAGCGGAGAACACAAGATACAAAGATCTGAAAAGAGAAATAATAAGGAGATTCGAATCACCAAGATTACCGGGGAAAATCTTCATCTTAATTGCATAATGCCCTCAGATGGGAAATAAAACAGTACAGGAGTTTGCCAACAAACTACGAAAATACAAAAAAGAACTACAAAGAGATCTAAAAACGCAAATAGTAGGACCAAGCAGCAGTGCATCGGAGATAGTATCAGCCAACCTAATTCTAGCGCAATTCAAATCGGGTCTGCGCCCACATATCGAAAGACAGACCAGAACATTAATGGAGGTAACACCAAACCTGACGTTCGAAGAGGCCGTGGAAATTGTGGAAAGAGAAGAACGAGCAGAAGAAATGGAATCCATGGATATAAATGCCGTCAGAAGAACTGAAGTTGCAACACCAAATACACGTACATCAGGATACCGGGATCAAGGCAGAAGAGAAATACAATGCTATACATGCGGAAAAATGGGCCACATACAGAAAAATTGTCGGAATAACCAAAAGTGTTTTCGCTGCAGTAAACCAGGACACAGGGCAGCCGAGTGTCGTACAAGGCTCCCGAATAGGAGTAGAAATAATTACCAAGAGCAAAGTAACAGATATTACGGAGATCGAGAAAACAGATGTAATTTAAACGCTTAAGGCCTCTCGCCCGGATACCGCCGCGAGAGGCCCACAAATCCACAAAATGGAGAAGATTAATAGTACCAAACATAAACAGAAGACAACCAAACGACATAGCTAATCTCGTCATACTGAAGGTAAACAACAGACTATTACGGCTATTAATAGATACAGGATCAGCTATCTCACTAGTAAAGGATGCATACGTAGAAAAACACCGAATAAGAAGACAATGTATTGGCACATTAACGTCATTATCGGGGGGAGAGCTAACCTACAAAGGAACATCGAGGGTACAATTTAAAAAAAAACAATTGTGATTTTCCATTCGACTGCGTTATCTGTCCAAACGAACTGGCATTGGAAGCAGATGGACTACTTGGCCGAGATTTTTTGGAGCAATACTAAGCAACAATAAATAACCAAACAAATTGCATCACGCTTGGAAATACATTTATAAAAATTTTCGCTGAGCACAGCATAGCGAACATAAACACGGACGCGAAATGTAGCATCAGCAAGGTTACCACAGAAATAGCAACGCAGACAGAATATAAAAACAACGTTGATACAGGTCAAGAAATGTACAAGGAATTAACAGTATCAACAGAAAACAAGGTCAGGGTAAAAGAAGAAATAAAAATTCCGCCAAGAAGTGAATATGTATGCCACGCTACCCAAAAACTTTGCAAGCCAGGTAAAGAATTATTAATCGAACCAGAAGAAACAAACATATACGGCCTGATGGCAGCCAGGGTACTAACCAAGAGCGAGAAAGTGATACCCATCCGATAAATAAACATAGCGAACACCACGGTGTCAATTCCGAAGAGAACCGTAATGGGAAGGGCAGAAGTATTCGAGGGTCAGACAGAAAATAAGCAAAATCTAACAGAATTCGTAGACAGGAGACTAAGAGAAATGGAGACTAAAGAAGTAGAATGTTTAGCTAATTTAATCGAAATAATCAACGAATACAGTCAAGAAAGAGTTTCAAGAAAACAGGATGAAGTACAAGTTAAAAGAATGGAGCTGCAACGTATCAAAGAACGTATAATGAAGATTGCACGACAGGAAAATAGAAATACGGGAAGACGAGAAGTGCCAGAGGATACAAGGAACCAATTTGATATAATACACAATATATGTAATTGTAATTGGGCTAAACCGAAGAAGGACGAAGAAGATAATAGCATGGGAACACAATGGGATAGCATGCATAAAAGCGAACTACACAAACTGGAAGACCATTTCGATTTAGAACATCTAGATGAAAATACTAAAAAGCAAATGATAAGCATACTAGAGAAGTACAAGGGTATTTTTCTACTAAAGGGTGCAAAACTGGGGTGCACGCATAAAGTAAAACATAAAATAATAACGGAAGAAGTACCACCAATCGCGAAAACTGCATATAGGGTTCCATTCAGTCAAAAAGAACTATTGCAAAAGAAGTTAGCAAAAATGTTAGAGGTAGGGGTAATCGAACCATCGGATTCCCCATGGTCCTCACCAGTAGTAATCGTATCAAAAAAATCGGAAAAGGGAGAAATTAAGATAAGGGTTTGCATAGACTTCAGAGGCCTGAATGAAGTAACAAAGAAGGATCATTTCCCAGTAGCAAACATGCAGGAAACGCTCGACCAACTGGGAAACGCGAACTTATTTACGACGCTGGACTTAGCTTCAGGTTACTGGCAAGTAGAATTAGAAGAGAACGACAAGGAAAAGACGGCATTCACCACAGGAGGGCAACACTACCAGTTTATGAAAATGGCGTTTGGACTAGCAAACGCACCAAGCACATTCCAAAGATAAATGAATAGTGTACTGGCAGGATTAACCGCAGAAAGAAGTTTAATGTACCTGGATGATGTGATTATATTTAACGGAGAAGGCACATCAGATCACATTGCTAGATTGACTAAAGTTTTCGACCGTCTGCGAAAAGGAAATCTAATTTACAACCGAATAAATGTAAATTCCTAAAAGGTGAAACGAAGTACCTAGGACATGTGATAAGTCAACACGAAATTAAGCCGGAACCAGAAAATATTTCTACAATCAGAAACTATCCAATACCAAAATCTGTGAAAGAAATAACTTGCTAAATCCGTACTCCCATTAACTCAATTAACAAAGAAGGACGAAGAATTTACATGGACCAAAGATTGCCAGGAAGCGTTTGGAACATTACGAGAAGCATTATGCACAGAATCGTTATTATCGCACCCAGACTTTAATAAAGAATTCATCTTGTCAACAGACGCAAGTGGATTAGCAGCTAGTGCAATTCTCAGTCAGAAGCAGAACGGATACGAAAGACCAATTGCATTTGCAAGCAAGCAATTGAACAAGGCGGAAACCAACTACGACACATCAGAAAGAGAGTGTCTAGCTATAATTTGGGGTGTGAAACACTATCGCTGCTATCTGTACGGACGAAAATTTACCATCATAACCGATCATAAACCACTGAAATGGTTAATGTCACTAAAAGATCCGAACTCTCGTCTGATGAGATGGTCTCTACTTCTGAGTGAATTCGAATACGAGGTATTGCACAAGCCTGGAAAGAAACATATAAATGCAGATGTGCTGTCACGAATACCAATTAATTCAGTGTCAAACACAGATAATATATATTTACCGATCTGGGACAGAGATGAAATTAAGAAGCTGCAAGTAAATGACGAAGAGATCAGGAAACTAACATCAAAAGAAGGGTTCTTCCAGGACGAAGAAGGATTAAAATTTAAAGAAAAAAAACAGGAGAAGAGAGAAATCACAAGTTAGTCATACCCAAAGAAATGTCGTTCCAAGTGATACACGACTATCACAATCTGCCGTATGCAGGCCACCAGGCACACGAGAAAACACTAAAAAGAATTAAAGACAAATTTTGGTGGAAGAATATGAACACGGAGATAAAAGAATATTGTGATAAATGTCATTCATGCAATGAGAGGAAGACACCGTCAAACCTAAAACCAGCTCCACTGCAAGTGTTCCAAGAAATAACTGCGCCATTTCAAAAGACGTCAATGGATATTGTAGGCCCATTAGTCACA
Source organism: Nebria salina (assembly GCA_944039245.1). Taxonomy (NCBI): domain Eukaryota; kingdom Metazoa; phylum Arthropoda; class Insecta; order Coleoptera; family Carabidae; genus Nebria; species Nebria salina. Next base: position 206,979 of record OX063287.1, read on the forward strand.
TCCAGGAAAGGGAACAAATACATCTTGACTTTCCAAGACCATTTTTCCAAGTATCCAGAAGCATTTGCGATCCCAGACCAAACAGCAGAAACGATAGCAAGGATATTTGCGCAAGAGATTATTGCCAGACACGGAGCACCAAGGCCACTTCTAACGGATCAAGGGAAAAATTTTATCTCGAATACGATGAAAGAAGTGTGCAAATTATTTAACATTGAGAAACTGCAAACAACAGCATACCGCCCTCAAACAAATGGAGTGATCGAGAGAAGTCATAGAGTGTTTAAAGATATGTTGTCCCATTTCATAATCCGAGATCAAACCGATTGGGATGAATGGTTACGATATGTTCTCATGGCATATAGATCAGCGGTACACAAGTCGACAGGAGAGACACCATTCTTCATTATGCATGGCAGAGATATGGAGATGCCCTATGATGACATATCACGACCAAGAACGCTAAGATACGATTAAGATGACAACTATGCGGCCGAATTAAGAGAAAGAATGCGAATTGCGTTTGAATGAGTAAAATCAAAGTTGAAAGAAACAACGGAACAGCGAAACAAGCAATTTAATAAAAAAGGTGAGCAAACAAACTTTGAAATAGGAGACAAAGTTTATTTTCACGATCCGACAAAAATACAACTAGCTAGGACATCAAAAAAATTAGTAAAACCGTGGACAGGGCCGTACCGAATAAAAGAAAAACTGAGTGCAGTGAATTACAGAATTGTTGAGGAAACTGGGAAAAGGAATATGGTAGTGCATGTGAACAGGCTCAAACCATTTAAAGCAGTTATCGAAGAGGTTCAGGAAAAGGAAATAGGAATGGAGAGCCAACTCAGATCCAGAAAAGAAAAGTTCCAACCACGGTAGAATTAGAAGCAATTCACAGGCAGATAGAAGCAGAAGAAAACCATACACTCGCTCCTCAACACTTGTTTCCTCCTAGAAACCATACCCGAAGTAGAAGGCCTGTCACAGAACAGCCCGGGATATGGTCACCCGCTAATCAATAGAGAAAAGTAACGGGACAATCTACATCAAGTGCCCACTCCAGTATCGGGTGGATTACAATAAGTAAATTAAGGAGAATAAAACGTTGTAAGGAATTCATTTCACAATTGCTTTATACAAGCTTACCCAACGTGCTTAAATGTGTTTTAATGTTTTATAATATATAAGTTCCAGAAAATTAAAACAATTTCTTAGTTCTTTCACATTTTAATATCAACTGTGCTTGTCAATTGTTTAACAGAAAAACAAACAACTTAAATAATTTGAATTTTGCCATTTAAGATTTATTTTAACATATATATAATTAGTGAAAAGGGGTGCCAAAGGTTAATAAAATATTATTTATTAGAAAAATAAAAAAGATGTGAAATGATTTAACCCGGATGCGTAGAAGAAAGTTCAGTGGATGACACTGCAGATGTTTCTAATTTAATAATATTTTACCAACCTTTGGAACTCCTTTTCACTAATTTATTTCTTAGAGTAATTAAAAATATTTATATTTTTGTTTTTCTACTAAGCAATTGACAGGCGCACTAGATACGATTTATGTGAAAATAATAGTCATTTTATGGTTTGCGATACCTGTTTTGAAAAAAAATTTCCAACGAAAGTTATGCGAAATATCAATATCTTTAATTTTAATTCAAACAGTTTTTCTGTAACTTCAACCATATTTGAGTAATTGCAGAAACCGCAAAAAATGACTAGAGTAAACAGACACTTCCGGTTTGAATATTTTAATTAAAAATAAGCGGTGCATATGTGAGGCATATACAAATCTTAAGTCTGAAGTTTCCTAATTTTACCTTTAGCCGTTTAGGCTGTAGAGCGCATACACACACACACACACAGACAGACAGACAGACGTCATTCCAAAAATAGTTGGAATCGATTCAGGGAAGTTCAAAATGTATATTTCCGTTGAAATTTCGAGATCGAAATTTTTCATGATTTCAATACTTATACAGCGTATAAGAAAGTAATAACGAATATCAATTGAAAAAAAGTTTCTTATTACCTTTATTAGCTGCAACTGTGGAAACATTAAATGGTTAATTCTTAACAATCGATAATATTGTTTCTAGAGCATATCTCCATATGCTATTTATACGTTTTGCACAATAGGTTCAACTTTTGTACGGCCAGGTCTTATATTTTTACAAATCATCGAATCTGGAAATATAGAACTGCAAACTTTATTTCCACATTCAAAAGATAAATAGCTATGATGTGACTTTACGACATGATGAACGTGTGTCAGTTCAGCTGCGGTTCCCTTATCAAATGTGGGACTGCTACGTTGAAAAAAAAATTAAGATTTGAAGTATGAGTGAGTGCAGATATCTTTTGATTATAATAAATTCCTTCCATATGAGATTTCACAGCTTTTATACCATCCCACTTTGCATTAAACGTAACATTGCAAGTAGAACACCTAACCATTTCATTACATTCTTGAACCGGTCGTAACTAATTTTCAAATACTTTTTGTATGAGCCACTCTTTATTAAATTTACAACATAGTTTTCTCATTTTAGGATTTTCAATTGAACTGTTTTCTTTATTTTGGGTTTTCATTTTGCCATCGAAAAAAAAAAAAAAAGAATTTTAACTTAATAATCCGTTTTTTTTTTGTTAAAGGTAAAAATTATAATTTAAAATAAGAGAATGCTTTTACTAGCAATAATATTTCTGTAAAAGATAATGATTGTCAAATAGTTAGAATGAACAAAATTAAAAATTGTTAATCAGCTTTGTTTATTATAGAATGTAAGTATAAATCCAAGCACTTATAATTTAAACAAGCAAATCAATATAGGTTCGGTTAATAAATAAAGTAAAATAATCCTTTTATGACAATTAGCTTTTATAATTATAGTCGCTCTGATCATGACCTATATTTTTATATTAAAATACGTGACTTGAATGCGATTCACAGGAAATATGTTTGGCAATATGCACATAGGGGTTAATTATGTTAATTATTCTAATGACTAGTCCGGTGTTTCAAATGATATTGTATTTGAGATAAAAGAGAATATTTAAAAAGAAAATGAGTGTGAAATATATTACTTAGAAATTGATTTATACTGTGCAAACTCTTGAAACTCAAGCACTCATACGTATGCAACGGGATATTATAAAAATTTACATTATTAAGTAAACAATAGGTAAGTTAAAATGATCTATTGCAACTATTACCCAAAAAAAAAAAAATTTTTGACTAGTCGAAAGAAATTGTATTTTTAAATGATCAAATATCATCGTCAGTTTAAAAATATTATATCTATTTAAAGAACAGCGTTTCAGCACTCCTGCTTTTATCCAGGTTCAGAGGTAAAATGCACTAATCCTATCATTTCAGCTAACTTTTATTTTATACGTGCATTTTACTGGGCAATTCAAGAGCGGATATTGCGATGTCATTAATATGTTTTGTGAATTCTTTCTTAACTAGCTAAAAAAATCTGCAATGGCTTGTCTCGAACTTCTTGATACGTTTTTAATAAGATGATTTCATATTTATATTACTGTATTAACTTATACTATGCTAAAATTATTTGAAGCAATCTTTCACTAAATGTATTGCCTCCAACACACACACACCTAACCAGGGACGAACACATACACACACAAACACACACAGACACATACACACGCACACGCACATACACGCACACACACACACACACACACACACACACACACACACACACACACACACGCGCGCGCGCGCGCGCGAAGCTCTAGATGTAAGATTCCATTAAGATCATTACATCAAATTTTTTTCACGATTAAAATACTGACTTATAATTTCGTATAAGAAATTAAAAATATTATACCTAATTAAAATATCTGCAGTGTCATGCACCAAACTTTCTTATACGCATATGGGTCAAGCCACTTCGTAGTTTCATTATTTTTCTAATTTATAATATTTGGTCTAACCTTTAGATCACTTTTACACTAATTATATTTCTTAGAATATATATTAAATGTCAAACTTCAAATTATTTAAGTCTATTTTGTTAAACAATTGACAGGCGCATATGATACGATTTATGTAAAAATATATATAAAAGGCAGAAATTTATTTTGAAACCAGTACACTTTTTGGAAAAAAAAAATTCAAACAAAAGATGTGCTAAATATGAATATCTTTAATTTTTGTTCATAACATTTTTCTGTAACTCTAACCATTTTTGAGAAATTGCAGAAACTACCAAAAATGACTAGAGTAAACAGGCACTTCCGGTTTGAATATTTTTTTCAAAAATAGGAGGTGCACACCCCAGGCATATGCAAATATTAAGTTTAAAGTTTCATAATTTTAGTTTCAACCGTTTAGGCTGTAGAGAACATACATACACACACACACACACACAGACGGACGTCATTCCAAAAATAGTTGGAATCGATTCAGGGAAGGTCAAAACGTATATTTCCGTTGAAATCCCGAGATCGAAATTTTTCATGATTACAATACTTACCTATACTGCGTATAAGAAAGTAAAAATTTAAAAGCATCCTTCTATATAGCCTAACTTGTACGGTTATTTTGTACTCTTACGCTAAAATAAAATGATAATTATGTATTAAACGAAGGTTTTAAAAATTTAATACAGGCTATTTTGGTAAATAAATTTGACCGAGAAACATAATGAGAAAAGCCTTGAAACCAAACGAATCCTTAAGCATATCCATAAATTTTCTGAAATTACTTGGTGTTTGGTCTGTCGAGGGCAAATGGAGAATTATATATATAATCTATAGTCAAACAGTACATGCATTAGTATCTACTGTATATGCTATAACAATGCTTTTGTATGTTATCAAAGTATGGGGCAATCTTATAGAAGTAGCAGATACTGTCTATTTGATGGTCACTATAACTTGCATTGCTTTCAAATTCGGTCTGCTGAAGAAACAGAAAATGAAAACACTAATAGCAACGTTAAATAGCAAAAGATTTACAAGTCATGCGGAAGATGAAGATCATATCATCCAGCACGCTATGACAGTGACAAAAAGAAATAGTTTCTGCTTTAATTTGGCTTGTACGATTGTATGTTGGTGCCACGGCATTGATGCTCTATTAAATGAAGAGAAGAAGTTGCCACTAAATGCATGTTTCCCATTTCCTACTGATATTTCACCGTATTATGAGATTGTTTTCTTGTATCAAGTACTAGGTAAGTATCACTTGTTTAATAACAATAATGACAACAGTTCCAAAATTCGGAACGGAACTGTAGTAAAATATATATTTTCTTAATTTCACTCGTTTATAAACGACGATGAAGTACCACATCAAACTGTGCCCATTATAACCTCGCCATTGATATCTAAATTTTTCACTATAGAATTATCTTTATTATAAGCTAGACAAACATATCATCAAGCTTAATCCCATCTTATGGGGCGCCAGAAAATTCTTAAAATTCCTCACATCTTTACAGACTTTCATATCTTTACAATCTTCGCCGTTTGCACTTATTTCTTTCAATTGAACTCATTAATTTATTCAAACATGTCCTTCTGTTCCTCTTGTTGGCAACATTCCTTTCTCGCAGCTCATTCTCAATCATATTTTACCATTTACGTTTTACCTGGAACTGGGCGACAACAGTTCGTCTATACAAGTCAATCAATAGAAAGAATTATTTTAACGTCTTAATTAATGGACAGTTTTCTATCGAGTATCGCAGGATTTTTTTTATTGTTTATAGTTGTTTATTTGTTAACAAATTCATCTAGAATTTTGAGCTAAAAATCGCGTGCTATTTCTATAAAAATCAATATTTTTAAATTCGGCTGCGTATTCCGAAAGCATATATATATATTACATACATGACAGAAAACCCTTAGTTGGCATTATATCATATTCACTCAGACAATCTTTGTAGAACATGTTTTTATGTAAAAACAGTATTCTTATTACAACACTCAAACAATCAAGTCGTACATTAATTTGTATAATAAAATAACTTTTTAATAAAGTAATTTAAGAGTTTCAAATTATTATTTACATGACAAAAACATATAAACGAATTTTATACAAGATGTATTCATTCGTCAAGAAAAAAATTCTGAAATAAGACCTTTTTGATGAGAAATCACTCCCCACATATTAACATAACATTTAGTTTATTAGCGATGTATTTGTGTCAGTGATGTACAACTATTGAAACACCTGACGAGATGACCGTGAAGTAGACTGTAAAGTAGAATCGCGTCGATTTCTAATAAAGTATTTTATTTGTGGAAATTACCATGTGTTTAATTATTACTGTCTTATTTTGGTTAGATTGTCAGAATTTAAAAATCCTAGCATTAATTTAAAATTTTTTAGTTCAGCGTCAGACATGCCAGATATTTATAAGTATTGTTATCAAGGAAAATTTCGATTTCGAGTTTTTAAAGGGAACATTACATTTGTTCTACCCTGAATCGAGATTGACTATTTTTGAGATGATGTCTGTCTGTGTGTATGTATGTGCTCTGCAGCTTAATGGGTCGAGGAAAAAATTATTAAGCTTTAAATTTGTGTATGCCTGGCAAGAAATCCATTTTGAAAGTTTGTGTTTATATATATATATATATATATATATATATATATATATATATATATATATATATATATCAATATAAAATTTTGCAATTCCTGTAATTTCTTGGTTGTTAAATTGCTAGAGTTTTATGATTGTCTATTTATGCTAGGAATCTGGTTTGGCGGTTTAATGAATGCTTCGATGGACACACTTGTTGCTGGACTATTGATGCATATGTGTGCACAAGTTGAAATCCTAAAGCAATCTCTGCAGAATGTCCGAAGAAAAGCCTTATTCAAGCTGCGTAAATTTGATGATATGTGTCAGTGTGATACGCCATGGCAGTGTGGGCTGCCTGTTCATATCACGAAAAATTGTTCATTATTGGATCAAGAAACGTATGATGAAATTATACAGTGTATTCAGCATCATCAAGCTATTATAAAGTAACAATAACATTTTTCTCATGCACATACGCGAATGTATATATATATATATATGTATATATATATATATATATATATATATATATATATATATATATATATATATATATATATATATATATATATATATATAGGTATGTATGTATGTATGTGTGTGTGTGTGTGTGTGTGTGTGTGCGCGTAGGTGCGTTTTTATGTGTGTGTGCGTAGGTGCGTGTGTATGTGTTATAGCAAATCTATTAAAGAAATGATTACTTTTCTTGTAATTAATTGTTTTCTAGCTTTGTGGCGGATATTCAGGAGGTTTTTAATTTCACTGTCCTATCTCAATTTGCTGGAAGCCTGATTGTTATTTGCATAACAGCATTTGAGTTAACAGTAGTAAGTATTCTTGAAGTAACTGATAAGTATTCGAGTAAGATATTATTGTATTTTGAACCCTGTAATCGATTATGAATTTCAGATTCCACCTTTCACTTTACAATTTTATTCTATTGCAGTTTATATTTTGACTATAATTATCGAAATATTTCTTTATTGCTGGTATGGAAATGAATTACTTAAGACTGTGAGTACCAAATTTATACAAATATACATACACACTTATATAGACACATGCATCAAACATTTATTTTAAATTTTATTTACTCAATTATTTCGATTACGACTCCACAAAATCACCCCATTATTTAAAAATAATTCTACATGGCTATTTAGCCAGCTACTATTCTACGTATAATATAAGCAAGCAAATATTAATATTGCTGTGCACATAACCTCACGCACTTCGGTTCCCGCTTCTCTTAGGTAGACCACAAGTATGTCTTAAACCTAACATTTTCACAGCAATATCGCGCTTTTAATAGTTGGTTAGACAAGAGTTTCGGGCCTAACCTAGAAAACACGGTTTTTTCGTTCAAATTTGGCTTTATTTATCAACAAAATCTCCATCTATTGTCATATATCGACGCAAAAAGTCCGGTTTGCTAAGTTTAAATATAGCCAAACACTGCTCAGAATCATCAACACGTTGTTGATTTTTGTCAACAGGGAGCAAACGCGTCACCCTCATTGAACAAAGCCTTCTCATGGAGAAACCCTTATGCAATATAAAGCCAACACGTTCTTTTGATATCATTACGATGTCAGCTACCTCACGCAACTTCACTTTCCGATCATTCAAATTGATTTTCTGGAATTTGCTAATGTTTTCTGTTGTTACCGCCTCATTTGGACGTCCACTTAGTTCTGCATCATCGGTGTCTGTACGAGCACGTTTGAAGTCAGCAAACCAACGTTTTATTGTCGTTTCTGATGCAGCGGATTCCCCATAATATTTTCAAGTCATTGTTTTGCTTGAACGGTATTTTTTCCCATCAAGAAGCAGTGTAAAATTAAAACACGAAATTATTTTTAATCCATTGTTTTGAAAATAACAAAAGTAACGTCACTTTTAGCACAATAACTCACAAACTAATGAACAGAATGTCATGAAAAAAAAAAATACCTGTCTTTTGAAGGTTGATACTAAATGAACAACAAGTGAATTCAAAAAAATAGCGCTATCTGTGTGTTAGGCCCGGGACCTTTCAGCCCATGTGTTATATTCACTTTCCACATATCCAGCGATGGCACAAACATACTCATGTACTCTAGCACATTACTACCAACAAACACTTTATTTAAAACATAAATAAATGTATATATATATATATATATATATATATATATATATATATATATATATATATATATATATATATATATGTATATATATTTATATATATACCATCAAATAGGGTGGTGGTGAAACCACACCAATCTTTCGCATCGTTACAATTTATCTAACATTATCCTTACACAATTATTTCGCTTCATTTATTAAATTAATCATGTATGCTCATGGAATTCGCTTGCTTGCAACTTTTCTTTCACGCAATATATTTTTGATAATATTCATCCAATTTCTTTAAGGCCGGCATCGCTTTATCATATTATTCGATAATCTCTTGATATGACCATACATTCTCATTTCACTAGCATCTATTCTACATACGAAATTTTTTACGATATATCACTGGTCATACAGCTACGTATTCCGCTTCTACCTCTCCTAGAAACACTACAAAAACGATAACAACGAGCCACTCCTAGCATTTTCTTTCAAAATATACCATGAGGTCGCAGGAACTACATTATCATACGCCTTTTTCAAATCAAGCGAGTAACAAAATGTTATTAAGAGCATACGACTTGTCCACAATCATACCTAGTGAAAACGGTATTTCTTGGCACCCTCTCCTAGGCCAAAAGTTGTCGTGCATTTCATGCAGTTTCATACGCGATGTACAATATACCTTACCATATACAATACTTCCATACAATTTACTTACATCACTCTACGAACAAATGGCCCTGTAGGTATTACAGTCACACAAACTAAATTTCCCTTTGGAAAGCAGAACAGTCATAGAATACTTCCGATTATTCGGAACTGCGCTATTTTTTTATAAAAGTTAAATATTTTCGCTAAGCAATCGAACATACTTACTGTACCAAATTTTAGCATTTAAACCATCTCACTCTCACGTCTCATTCCTTCCAAATTAATTTGTATCACGTAGAGTTCAACTCTTAATGAAGCAATATACATGTCGGAATGGTACCGATTTGGCCCTCGTGTATCAAAATTACTCATCATCATGATGGAACGGGCTAAGCAACCTTTAAACTTGTCAGCTGCCAAACTTTTTGGACTATCCTTGGGTACATTCACTTCGGTAATAATTATATCAAAATATTTATGCATTTCATATATAAATTTCTCTGTTTTAGATATTAAAATCGGCCTATTCCTTTTACGCCGTCCTAAAGAATTTTGAGATAGGAACTGCTTCTTATGAAAAAGATATTTGAAAATAAACAAATCTCATGCGTACAGTCAATGGATCCATGTAAGACAAATTAAAAATTATATTTCAAACAACAGCTGAGTAAATTCTACGACTTATCGAATTAATATCAATTAAAATATTTTAAATAAGTGAAAAATATCTTGATAAAATATGTATGTAGATTATTCGATAATCGTTATTTAATTGCTGATTGCACCGTCGTTGGTTACATGTCCGATAACTGAATTATCAATGCTTTTATAAAGGAATATTTGACTATCGGAAATTTAAATATAAACGATACCCAAAATTTTTAAATCAAAGTTGTTAAAATAATTGAATTTAATAACTCTATCTAGAATAATTTGATGATCAGCACTTACCCGTTAAATAAGAAAAACCTTGGTAGATGCTCCTTTTATTGTCGATTTTAAAACAACGGCCTTCTGCATAATCTAGCCATACTAATACGATTAAAACAAACATCTACTATTAATATGCGGGTATATTTATAAAGACTGAAGTAAACCGATGAATTGCCGATATTCAAGCTTTTGACAATTGATTGGTCGTATAATGAACGTATTATATACATACATGCCTACATATCACGCCAATCCCATCAAATGGGATGGCATAAAACCTTTTACAAAAAATCATATATTAACCAATTTTTAGATGCAAATCTAGTCCTCTAAACTTTTTTCACCTCATTCAGGTTTATCAAGAATTTCAACACTTCTTCCGTTTTTCCTGCTCACAACATCACTAACGAAAACAGTTAGGTGTCAACGCCTAGTACTAGTACTGCACTCTTCTTTAAATGATCAATATAGAATATTAAATAAAGAAAAATGCAAATTATTTTGGATATGCATAGATAACTTTATATTACATTCTGGACAAATTGTATTATAGATTTGTAACTATGTTATAGAATCATAAGTCTTATAAAAACTGTACCTTGCATTTCTTTTGTTTATTTATCTCACTACGAAGAATGATGCTTAAATTAAATATCTGCAGTGTCATGCACCGAACTTTCTTATACGCATATGGGTTAAACCACATCGTAGTTACATTATTTTTCTAATTTAAATATTTGTTCTCACCTTTAGATCGCTTTAACACTAAATATATATCTTAGAATAAATATTAAATGTCAAACTTCAAGTTATTTAAGTCTATTTTGTTAAACAATTGACAGGCGCAGATGATACGATTTATGTAAAAATATATATAAAGGGCAGAAATTTATTTTGAAACCAGTACACTTTTTGGAAAAATTATTCAAACAAAAGTTGTGCTAAATATGAATACCTTTAATTTTTGTGCATAAAACTTTTCTGTAACTGTAACCATTTTTGAGTAATTGCTGAAACTGCCAAGAACGAGTAGATTAAACAGGCACGTCCGGTTTCAATATTTTTTTCAAAAATAGGAGGTGCACACCCAAGGCATATGCAAATCGTAAGTTTAAAGTTTTATAATTTTAGCTTCAACCATTTCGGCTGTAAAGAACATACACACACACATACAGACACACACACACACACACGCGCGCGCGCACACACACACAGACGTCATTCCAAAAATAGTTGCAATCGATTCAGGGAAGGTCAAAACGTATATTTCCGTTCAAATCTCGAGACCGAAATTTTTCATGATTACAATACTTACTTATACTTCGTATAAGAAAGTAAAAATATAGAATTCACCATAGAAAAAGAGAACAATAATTCATTGAATTTCTTAGACTGAACCATTACAAAAGTGGAGAATAAGTTAGAGTATCAAATTTACAGGAAACCAACTTTTACCTACACAATCATACCAAATTCTTCTTATCAAGCTGAAAGAATAAAAATGTCAGCATTACATACAGTGAGCGCAAAAAGTATTCGTACAGTTAAAATTTTTACAAAGAAACTACTTTTACAGGAAAACAATTGTAAGTTACTAAAATATAAAAATATGTAGCGTTTCATGGATAAGCACATTCAATATTTATACATAAATTTATTTACAAAAATTAAATTATAGTGCCAATAAAAAAAAAACCGATGACACTCCTCAAATTAGCGCGTAAAAAGTATTCGTACACTTAAGTTTTTTTTGTTTCAGCATTAGTACTTTTATAGACTCTCGCCAAATGGCATGAATAACCATAACTTTGGACCTCCCCCGAACATATTACATGAAATTTTCCATAAACCAATGTAATTTACCAATTATCTGTGCAATATTAGAAGTAAAAGCAATGAAACTAGTTAAACTGAAATAAAACTTATTATTTCATTGCATTATTAATGCATTTCATTGAAACAGATTTCTAGTATCATCCATAGACCGTATTCCACAGTGTAAAATAGAATTAATACCTTTCGCGAAACAAAAACATCGAAAAATAAAGACAGAAGTGGCCCGGTCACCAGAGTCAGTTGCCCTGATCGTCGGAAAACTGTACGGAAAATTAGAGAAATTCCATAAATTATTGCACCAAAATTTACTGAAGAACTTTAAATTACCACTGAAATATATTTGTGTCCGTGTACTATCCGAAATGTATTAATATATACTGGGTATCATGGTCGATCTGCTCGAAGAAAATATTGAGATTACGAAGTTAATTGAAAGAAGCGATTGCCGTTTGTTTAAGACATCATAAATGGAAAATTTTGCTTTTGAGTAAAGTTATATATTCTGATGACTCAAAAAACAATAATTTTGGTTTGGATGGTAGGGGCACTTAGGGATAAAAACACAAACAGAATTTGACAAAATAAGCTTACATCATTTAGTAAAACACGGTGGCGGACATGTACTTGTATGGGGATGTATGATTGTTGCTGGTATTGGAAAACTACACTCAATAGATAGAATTATGGATCATATAGTCTATATCATCATCTTAAAAGAATATTTCATTCTTAGCATGGAGAAAATGGGAGCCAAGAGAAATGTCATATTTATGCAAGGCAATTATCCAAAACATAGCGCTTGGTACTCCAGATTGTGTATCCTTTTTAATACACCAAGCTATCAAAAATGCCTTCCGAATCATCACACATGAATAAAAATGAGCATTTATGGACTTAGGATGAAAAATAAATAAGAAAACGGCTTATATCTAATAAAAACTATTTGAAAAATGAGCACCATGAAGAATGGGGTAGCATTTCAATATTTTTTAAGATATTTGGTAAATTTTATACCAAACAGACTCCTAACTATTATTAGAGCCATAAGATATCCAAAAAAATATATGTTATTTGTGTAAAATTGATAATATTATAAAAGTTTGTTACATGTACGAATACTTTTTGCGCGTTAATTTGGATAGCGATATTGGTTTTTAATTTTTATTTCCACATTAATATTATTTTTGATGAATAGTTTTCGTAAATTAAATAAACATATGACTATATATAACTCCATATATTTTTATTTTTGATCTATCTTCAATAGTTTTTCTTTAAATGTAGTTTTATTATGAAAACTTGACCTGTACGAATACTTTTTGCGCTCACTGTAGTTTAATACATAGATTACACAATATCCCTTTAGTAGTAGGGAAACACCGTTCCGAGCACAGTTCAAGGTCTCGCTTCTGATTGGTCGGGAAATTGTTGACGTCATAGGTGTAAAGCGGGTTGCATGATATTTGGGGTACTTTAAGATACCCTAAATACATGAATGTAAGGCGGGTTGTATAATAATGGGTGTACTTTGTTTACCAGGTTAACGGAAATGTAAAGCGGGTTGTATGATATTTGGGGTATATTAAGATACCCTAAATACGTGAATGTAAAGCGGGTTGTATGATAATCGGTGTACTTTGTTTACCGGGTTAACGTGAATGTTAAGCGGGTTGTACGATATTTGGGGTATCTTGAAGTACATCAATATAGCAAGAGAGTAACCCAAGTCACAGACAAATATACACAGACGTATAACGTAATGCATAAGCTATGCAGCGCTTAATATTGTAGTACCATTGCCGCACCCGAGGGGGCTGCTGTTAATGCCATCGCCGAACTAGAGATGGCAACCGCAATAACTCTGAAGCAAAAACCATACATGTTCGGCAGTTTCCGTTTTATTTCGATAAGAAATCTGATCTTATATTGAATAGTTCGTGAATTTTTACGGATTGTTTCATTTGTATACAATTGCATGTATATTTAGCGGGTGATTTTTTTGTTATATTTATATCAATTCCAAATTTATTTAAAATTAATATAAGATGTCTGGTCAGAAGTGTGTTTATTTTAATTGTAAAAAATCGCGTATGGACCATCCCAAATTATCCTTTTTTAAATTTCCAGTCAAAGATAAAATAAAGTGTGAATTATGGGTCGCAAGAAGTGGTAATAAGTTTTCTATACTAATAGTTATGTAATACTATTTCGTTAAATAATTTCTAAATAATTACAAGTTTCAAATAATTTAATTATACAATTATTTATTTTCAGGAAATTCATTACTTATCGATATGCATTTTGCTAAGCTTCAACGTAAACTGATTTGTGCGGATCATTTAAATTCCGATTCATTTGTTAATTCTTTGCGAAATAAATTGTGTGTCAATGCTGTACTGGTACAAGTATTAGAGATAAAATCTAATTTAATCCCATTATCACCATCAAAATTTAAAGTAGTGTCTCCTAAACTCAAATACAGTAATTTATATTCAGATGAAATTAATTTGCCTTCAACACGGGAAAGTCAGCCAACAATCAGTGAAGCTAAACAACAATGGTCATCTAATCCTTTGTGTTCTCCAGATTTAGCTTGCCGAAAAAAATTATTTTCTGATACTGAAACTCCGCGAGAGCAATCAGTTCGTAAAAAATTAAAACGTGTTCAGCTTTTAAATAAAAATAAACGATCATTGTTAAGTAAAACTAAAAAATTTAAGAAAGAAAGAAAATCAAAATTTGATATTCTTTCCGATATCAATAACATTAATTTTAAATCAGAATATTCTAGGGTATTGGTACAAATGCAAATGTGTCATTGCGCTAAAAACCAATGGTCCAAAACGGAAAAAGAATTTTCTCTATGTTTTTATTTCAAACCACCTTCAGCCTATAAATTTTTTATAAGTGTTGGTATAATACTTCCGGTTATTTCAACAATAAAGTCGTGGATAACAAAGTCAAAATTTAAAACTGGTTTTAGTCCAGCCCTTTTTCAACAAATAGGACTTAAGGCATCATCAATGTCTGATACGGAAAAATGTTGCGTTGTTGCCTTTGATGAAATGACATTAAAAAAATTTTTGGAGTATAATAAACAATTTGATATGATTGAAGGTTTTGAAGACTTAGGACCACTTGGTCGAAATTTTAAATATGGCGGGAGCGCCTTATTATTTATGGTTCGTGGTTTATATTCCAAGTGGAAACTTCCAGTTGCATATTTAATATCTGCTAGCAGTGTTAAGAATACTGAATTTACAAAATTAATTGTAATGTGTATTGAAAATTTGATAAAATCCGGTTTAACTCCTAAAGCAATTGTTTGCGATCAAGGGTCGAATAATAGAAACGCTCTTGATAATTTAAATGTTAACGTAGACAGGCCTTATTTTACTGTTAATAATCAACAAATATATGTCATATACGATGTGCCACATCTATTCAAAAAAGTTCGAAATAATTGGTTAAATTGTAATTTTATTTTATATGGCAATAAAGTATCGTTCACAGACGTAATACAAACTTATAATATAGATAAATGTACTCAACTAGCGAGATCGAACTGTAAATTAACAGAAGCTCATATAAATCCAAATAACTTTCAAAAAATGAATTGTAAATTAGCTTTAGCCATAGTGTAGCTGCTTCTATTAGAAGAGCCATCGGCACAGGTGAACTTAAAAGTGATACCGGTGTTCACACGGCTGATTTTATTTTGCAAATGAACATATTATTTGATTCACTAAACAGTCACACCCTCTTTGATAAAAATCCCAATAAATGTGCAATTTCAGAGAAATCTCCGAATATAACAAATATTTTAAACGAGGGATATGATATGATGAATAATATTCAAAAATTAAATCCACGTTGTTCACGCCAACCTGATTGTTTTACAGGACTAAAATTGACTATAAATTCAATTTTAATGTTATCGAATTCGGAACTGAAGTTAAATAACCAGCAGTTTATAACAACAGCAAAATTGAATTCTTGAAAATACATTTGCAATGATACGCCAACGAGGTGGCTTTAATTTTAATCCAACCGTTAAAAAACATTTAGAACAAGTCTACGTGTTATTGCAATAACTAATTTGATGAAACCCCCAGAATCTTCAAATAGTTTAGATGATATAGACGAAAACTTAGAATTGATTACTTCTAATGAACAATTAAATAAAGAACCATGCGAAAATAATAATGAAATTATAATAAATAATATTCAAGTTCCAGATTGCCCCGAGCACCCATTAAGTCTTCCTGCTCATCAAGTAGAAAAACATAATTTAGAATCATGTTCCGTGTTATATTTTGCTGGTTATTTAGCTTTTAAATGCATTGTTAAATTTAAATCTATCGATTAATTCGTGAAAACGAAAATATTACAGATAAAAATGAATTATTAATAATTGAAAAAACGTTCAGTTCTAAAAATCCTTTAGGCAGTCTTCAAAAACCTTCAAAATCATTAATTAATATAGCATTTTTAAGTTTACAAATTTTCTCTAAAGAAATTGAAAAGATTAAACATTTGAATTTTCTTAAACGGAGTTTAATAAACAAAATTATTTTTAATATAAACAATATGTATCAGGGCTGGCTTGACGAAGCCGATACATGCTATGACCATAAATTATATCTTATTAATTTATTAATTCACACCAAAATTTATAAAGAATGTTAATGGGTTTCAGAAGAAGCAAGAAATAATAAAAGCACCGAAAAAAGTAAATTGAGTATTATATCCAACAAATAAAATTCAAATCAAAATTAATTTACAATCAAATATAAAATATAGTTTTATATATTTGAAAATTGCAGTTGAACACATTTTAATTTTTTAAATGCCTTTAAACTCTCAGTAAATTTACCTCTTTTAATTAATATCTATAGTTATATTTTATGTTATTATTGTGGTAATAGTTCGGTAGTTGTCATTTAACATTTGGGTGCCACAATGATGAGTAAACCTATTTCATTTAGTGACAACTCATTCGATAATGTTTATATTACTTCTACTTCGGCAGGTTAAATTATCCGACTATATCTCTATAATACCTTTATCCAAAAGAATCCGATGTTTCCTTTCCCATCCCGGCAAGAGTTAAATTATTTATTTAAAAACATGTTTCAAATTTAGTTGGCTTAAAAGAGTTTTTTTATTATAAAACAAATCAGCTTCCACCTCCTCATGGTTCTTGCCGGACAACAATACATGTAAAAGAAAGTCAAATTTGAAAACGTGAATTGTTGACAAAGAGAAGCTGAAATTAAACCATCACAAAATTTTTCATTAAACTTTTTTGCATGTGGTGCCTGCAATGGCGCTGTATAATATGTAAAATACATAAAATCTTGTAATATGTAACATATTTTTATAAATGCCTAATACATATATAAACAAACAATTATTATCTTTTTTTATAATTTATTTAATTGCTTATAAAATGTATTGTCGCATTTCCCCATCTTAGTTTGAGAAGATGCATGTTTCGTTTTATTATTTTTCCTTGTATACTATATTTTTTATTGTATCCGTGGTAAAGATGAAGGTAAAAATAATTAAACGTTACAATACGTACCTATAGGTAAATATTGTGGAAACTTATTTGTA
This sequence comes from Nebria salina, assembly GCA_944039245.1. Lineage (NCBI taxonomy): Eukaryota > Metazoa > Arthropoda > Insecta > Coleoptera > Carabidae > Nebria > Nebria salina. The sequence goes on from OX063287.1 coordinate 224,717, forward strand.
CACCTAATACAATAGATAAGATAATTGATACAAACCATAAGATAAGATGAATAGTTTAGATAGGATATTGCTCAACTCAAACTATTACAAATATAGCCATGGCTTAGTCACTAAATCGCAGATATTTACAACAGATATGAATAACATAGCAAAAGTTTGAGATATTCTAAATAGCGATGTGATAAACTATAAGGGTGCTCTCAGGATAGGAAATTAAAATTATTCGTGTTTAATATAAAGATATGAGCATAAAAGAAACGCATCTGCGAAAGAAGGATGTTAAATAATGAAAGTTATGGAAAATCCTGTACCTTCTTGGCAAATACAAATATGTTACAAGGGAAAGTAATAAAATTTATTTGCGCTATTTGTGCAGCAAAAAGCAAAGATCTTAAGTAACATGGTGATGCATCTTTCAATGATTACATTAGACAAAAAAAAGATAGATACAAGATACTATATTCGCAGATAAGATTTTATTAACCCTTTAGAAGTTACGTCCGCCAAGAAGAAGGCGACTATAATGTTTGACGAAGGACACCGAGGCCTGTGGTACCAAATTGTTTTAAAATAAATGATCTAACACTGGGCTAGATTCAATAATATGTATATCAACCGATATTATCGGACGCTTTACCTACGAATACAAATTGCAGTATTTAGGTTTTGTTGATATATCTTATCGTTTCAACCTCATATGGAGTTAGTGTCTCGTCACTAATATTAGACATGAAGAACCCATTTTATTGCATCTGATAATAAAACAATAATAAGACGCACTTAGTTACAGGATGGACCGAAAAAATTCTTTGAAATAAACCAAAACGGATAGAAAACAATTACTCAATTATAGTCAGGTGTACACCATGTATAAATTTATTTTTACATACATTAACATTATCCATAACAATGTCATTATAAATCTTTGTAGGTGGTTTAAGTATCACCTGTGTTACCGCGCTACAACTCGTACATATTGTTCATAATATATTACTGTTGATCCTTAAAATTGATCAAGAAGGTCAAAATTGAATACATCATTTTAGTTATCTGCTCATTGTATAAATGTCTTAATTTATATTGGTATTAGGAAATTGTGCTTTACACTAACCTGCGTGAAGCTTTCAAAGCACAGAATAACAAAGCCACCCATAGTTATATTGACGGGATGTTGTGATTGATGAATAATCATCATTAAACCGAAACGAATTTTACGATTTGATATGTTTTCCCAGCTACAATTATAAGCAGCGTTACCGACAGATTTGGCCTGAAATTTAAAACGTGTTACTTAAATTGCCTCAATTAATGTGAGACATACTTGAATATTCTTCATAAGTTCTCAAATATTTTACCTCATCTAAAATAAGTTGTCCACAGAAACAGTATATGTAAATTTGTATATTAACCACAGCACATATTAATAATAACGCTATAATGGCGCTCCTAAAGACAAACATTCAGTTAAATGCACTTTGAATGCAGATTGAGTTGTTCTAAAAACTTACATGTTCTCTTCAAGTAACAAGCAAAATAAAGTTATAACCGATACGACAACATTTGTAACTAGCATATGAAAATTCAGCCTTGAAAAAACGTCTTCGAAATCTTTCAAAAATCTGGATATGCAAAAAAACCGATTACCCTGTTTTTTTTTATTAATGAAAGAATGTTTTCAGATAATTACTCACTCAAGTAACAAATTGTGATGCTCTACACAGTTCCAAAGATATTCGAAATTTTCTATTATGTCTAAGTTTTCAATTTTATTTAGGGAATGATTCAATATTTTAAATTGCGATAATACCGTACCCACCATCATTACAAAAACCATATCTATTTCTATCAAGGATGATAGAACAACAAAAATCATGATGGTAGATTGAATAATAAATATTATTTCATAATTTGGTGACGTTTCTAAAAATTCCTTATATGGTACCCAGATATTCAGGGGCAAATTATAATCGTTTTTAAAATACAACGTCATAAAAACAATTAGCTCGGTAAATACCATTAAATAGCGGAAAACATAAGCAGACGTGACTGTAAAGCGAATAATATGTTCAATTTTTTCATTTTGCTCCTTTGTCACCGACTCTGTTGACCGAAATTTATTCAAAAGTGTGTCTACCATATTGAGAAGTGTCTTAGTTTTGGTATGGCAAGTATATATTCCGTAAAATACCTGCAAATTAATCATATGTTAAACCGTATCACATTAATAAAATTTATTATTAACAAATTTTCAAATGTTTACATTGAATATAGAAATATTATGTCACATGTAATATGAATTGCAGTTCATAAACCACTTACTTGCCAATTTCCAGTCAGCATGACGATATCTATAATGATATTACCCAAACTGTTGTATTTAGTCGTACATAAAAATATGATTTGGAAGCAAATTTCAACAAAAATAATTACTATCCAAAAACGTGCAATACAAATACGAAATAATGTTTGATTTCTAGGATTCAATCCCATCAAATTCAGCCACTTTAATCTTTCGTATATCATTTCTGATTGCCTCAACTACAATAATTATTACAGCATGTTGAACATCACCGCTATGCATAACAAATATAGCAAAACATTTTATCTTATACTTACGTCAGAAATAATCCTTAAACAATATTAATAGTTATTATCACAAAACAAACGTCTACTTACGTTAGAAAATTTCATTTTAAATCTGAAACAGTTCTAACTGTTATATAAATGTGCAGCCTGTTTTAATAAATGACTTCTTGAAATTTATGTCTAAGTCCTGAGATTACATAAAATTGCGGCCTAATATATTATTAACTGGTTAAAATACAGGTTTTTGTTCTCAATACGGTGAGCCTACCGTGGCAAAAGTATGTTTGTGTAAAAATTTATTTTCATTTGCCTTAAGTAGCAATATTAGCAATTATAAATTAAATATTTATTATTTAATTAGAGAGGTGGCAGTTGTTATAAAGTTTTGTTTCGAGAAGTATTCAAGTAGACAATGAGAACTATTACGTCCGTTATAAAAATGCGTATTACATATATATAAGTATCAATTACGCTATATTAGTAAATAATATGGCGGATATGTTCTACGCTTCAACTGAAAGTAATGCATCATTCTTTTAACGCAGCTTTGAAACAATCTTTCACAATAAATGATTAGTCAAAAATAGATGCAAATTATTAAATCTATAATATAACATTTGCAGTGTCATGCACCGAGCTTTCTTATACGCTTTTGGGTTAAACCACACCGTGGTTTCATTATTTTTCTAATTTATAATAATTGTTCTAACCTATGGAACACTTTACACTAAATATATTGCTAAAAATAAATATAAAATGTCAAACTTCAAATTATTATGTCGGTTTTGTTTTTTTTTTTGATAAGCAATTGACAGGCGCAGATGATACGATTTATGTAAAAATAAATATAACATGTAGAAATTTCAATAACCATTTTCTTATTTCCGGTACCATTTGGAAAAAAAAGTTTCAAATAAATGTTGCACAAAATGTTGATATCTAAAACTTTTATTGTAACAATTTTTCTGTAACTGCCACTATTTTTGAGTAATTGCAGAAAGTAAAAATGAAAGCCGAACAGCAAGTAATATTAGAACACAAATATTGAAATATTATAAATTCTTCATAGTTATATAGAAACAAATTTAACGTCTTTATTTAAGAAAAATATCCGCAACGGTTTGCACAGAACTTATTGCTACGTATTTCGTTTAGATAAGAGAGATATTCTAAAATATATTTTTATTGATTTTCTGAATATGGAACACTTTTTATAAAAAATATTTATTTCACGCAACAAAAAAACTTTGTCAAATTCTAAATTGTGTGAGTGAATTTTGTGATTCTGTTTAGCAATAAGCAATCATAATTGATACCATTTATGTAAAAATAAATAGAAAAACCACAAACTCTAACAACTATTTTCTTGTAACCGGTACATGTTCGATAAAACTGAATCAATAAGAAATTGTAGACAATATGAACATCTCAAACATACTATTTATGCTGCAAGTTTAGCCGTTATCTAGTTTTTGCAGAAACTGTAAAACATAATTTAGTGAGTATGCACATTCGAAAATAAGAGCAATATACAATTCTTAATTTTAAAATGCACAAACACGCACACACCGAGATATACAGACACACGCACTCATAGTCACACGTTATTCAAAAAATAGTCACGGAAGGTCAGGTGGCATAGTTTTCATAAAATAGCACGACCTGTACTTGAGCTTACAGCAGCAATAATTATTTTGGTACATATTAATACATTAACAGATTATAATTGTTAAGATGGAAATTTAACGTCGTGTGAAGCATCACCAGCAATGAATACAGTATTTTCATTAGGCGTCTGATATATGGAAGATAAATTAGTTAACTTGTCAGTTTGAAACCAAAACCTATCGATTAATAAGGTGCGTATAAGATTGAATATTTAATATTGTTCCATCCAACATTTTTATCCACAACAATTTTTCATAAAATATTACAAACGTTGTTTATCGATTAAAAGTGTATTAAGATTATTCAATTAGCATAAGTCGGGATATGGATAAGGCGGTAGTTTTCGTTATTATTGTTGTAGGTATATATATATATATATATATATATATATATATATATATATATATATATATATATATATATATATATAGTATACATATACATATATATATATATATATATATATATATATATATATATATATACATATATATATATATATACATATATATATATATACATATATATATATATATATATATATATATTTATATATATATATATATATATATATATATATATATATATACATATATATATATATATATATATATATATATTATATATATATATATATATATACACATATATATATATATATATATATATATATATATATATATATATATATATATATATATATATATATATATATATATAATCATATATATATATATATATATATATATATATATATATATATATATATATATATATATTATATATATATACATTATATGTATATATATATATATACATATATATATATATATATATATATACATATATATATATATATATATATATATATATATATATATATACATATATATATATATATATATATATATATATAAATATATATATATATATATATATATATATATATATATAGTATATATATATGTACATATATATATATACATATATATATATATATATATATATATATATACATATATA
>OX063287.1:230493-270493 GCA_944039245.1 Nebria salina
TGACGAAGTTGTGACGACGCACAGTGGTTCAATCGATAAAAACCCTGGCAAATTCAAAATGGCGGAAACAAAATAGTGGTTTTTGTGGTTCTAAAAGTTCAAAAGATTCAAAATATACAACTATCGTATAATTTTTAAGTGATGGAAACGACGGGAATAAGTATAGGTCAACTCGCACTTGCATAAGAGGATATTCGGCGGATAAGCAAGGCTGAGCGCGACGCGCATAACGCAACCAAGGAGGCCCGAATCCTTCGTCGACAGGATCAAGATGATGTTTTTGAATTGCAAATGGAAGTTGAGGGATCCTTTTATGGACCTGGAATAGATGATTCATAGTAAGTAAGTAACAATATTGATTAATTGCGTTTTAATGTAATACAAAACTTTAAGCGCTTATATCTAAAAACTATGTTTTCAAATCGTATCCTCAAGTTTTCTCAAAACCTACTCAACCAATTTGCTTTATTCTTTTTTTTCTGCTTAAGCTTACTATATTTAAGTCTTTGTCGAGAGGTTTTTGTTTTCGTTTCAAAGATATAATATTTTTTGACTTGTAAAGACGAATTTCTTACCCCAAAATTGAAGTTAAAAATGAAAAAGGCCGCCATTAAGTGAATAATCAAATTTTCAAAAATTGGCCTCGACAGGGACTAGTTTTGACCGTCAAAATTAATAAAATCGTACGCTTGTGTGTTTTAACTGATTAACTACAGAGAGATCCTGGGGATACGGAACCAGGACCTCCGCGTGATTCGCCTTATTCCCGCAATTCAGTGTTTATTTTTTTCTTGAAAAATTGTGATTTTTGACGTTGTTGTATACGCCTTTGTTACGGTAAAAATATTAAATGCGCAAGTTTATCAATAAAGCAGAAAAAAATTAACAAAATAGTGCTACTTTTTTACTTTCAAAACCTATGTACTCCCTTAAATATCAAATTCAATATTGAATAGTCGGAATCGTTTCAGGGATTGTTGAAAAGCATATTTCCGTTAAAATCTCGAGAATTTGTTCAAGATGACAATATATTGCGTATAAGAATGTAATAAGTTTATTTCTTCATTTTTCGGTCCAATAAATGTTTTTAACAATTCGTACTCAAGGATCTAGACCAATATTGTAAATGGCTCAAATATGGTTTACATGTAACATTAAAAATATGATTACGATAGTTTATATCCATAAGTGATATTTCCTGATGCTCCCTGCTACCCTCTGGTGTATAACACTTATAGTTGGTTTATACAGAAATATTTAGTCCTATTTTTATTATTTATTTATTTGAACAATGTAGCTATAATGCTAATTAGATACTATTGCGTGGATCTGATTTTTTTTCTGTTAAAAGTCCCATGTTATTCTCATGGAGAAATACACATATTGAAAAGTAAATTAAACCCACTAACAAAGTTTTAGTAGCATATTCATTATTCTTAGCATAACGCTGGATAGTTAAAGTGTCAGTTACTATTTAAAATAAATAAAATAATATCATTACTTCGTTATAGATATAAATAAATGTGCAAATAAATTATTAGTTAATATATTCATGCTAAATGATCGCATAGTCACTCCGCCATTGACATTCGTAGAACTATAATGACTGTAATTGGCTCGGGCTCTTATCTTTACAAAAACAATTGCTACGCGGAGGTTTATTTAATCAATCAATGAATCAATATGGTTTCTATAAATATATTACGGTTCAATTTGTATGTAAAATATTAGTTATCCCTCAAAAAACCCAACAACATCGGCAATTTATTAATTTTTTTAAAATAATTAATCGGGAAAAGTTTTGTAGCTACCTGTAAAACCGAACATCGTTTGATGGCAGCGATATGTGATCAATTTCACAAATTATATTACTTTGTTGTTTCATAGAAACTAAATAATTTCAAATTTAATTAAGCTAATTATGATCAAAAATAACTATATATATAGTTGAACGTATATTTTTTTGAAATGAGTTACTGTGTGATCGTTTGAGAGATAATTTGGAATTTCTATTTTGGAATCTGAAAATTATACCGGGTAAAGGCATACTTAATTTATCAAGATATATACAAGTTACAAAAGAAACAGTAGATCAATATGCCACTAGATTCAAAATAGCGGGAAAAATTAAGCTTTGGTCAGGATAAAATTTTAAGAAAACGATCGCGATTTAATACAACAATTTGAAAAGGGTGTGAATCCAGCATAAATCTCTTAACTTCAAATTATCTTGTATATCAACAAAAATCCAAGATAAACATTCGACGAAGTTGTCGGATTGGCACAACATGAACAAACTGCGAATAGCAGATTGTTAAGAGGAAATAATGCGAAAAAGGCGAGAGCATTTTTACAATAGATAACTCCAAATGAGCAATATTATCCGCAAAGACGGAATAGTAATTTAAACGAGCAACATTATATAAATTGTCAACTGCTCATAAGCGGAAATAATATTTCCGGCTCAATGCCAATTGAAGAACTGTGAACATTCATTTGATTATATGGTATGTGAAGATTCCTTACCAATTCAAACTGAAAGTTTACTAGGTCGGGATGTTTTAATACTATTCAATGGATAAGAAAAACTAGAAATGTGATATTATGAATTGAAGAATCAGATTGTACCCTATTTAGAAAAATTGAACAGAATGAAAAGACAAATTTCAAAGCATTTCCCTTGAAAATTGGTTAATGAAGATGATGAATATAGTAAAAAAGAATATAGTTTAAGGGGGGTTTTACCTTTTTTAGGCACAAAAATGCATATTTTTTGGAAACTTTTTTCTCAGGCAGTTTAATATATATCAAAACCCGGTTTTGACCACTGTGTTTATTATGTTTTGAAGTACAAAATCTAATTTTTTGGCCTTCCAATATTGTTTAGACTTCCTTAAAATGACGAAACTTCACACAAAACCTTGGCTGCAGCCCTCCGCGCGCAGGGTGATGGCGGCCACCCGGATCATTTGCAATCAAAAACAAAATAACCACCTTAAAGTGTATATGATTACGGAGGGATTGAACTAGGATAAAGTCAATCAGTCGATAAATAACAAAATGGCGGCCATTTGAATAAAAGTGTCGTTTTTTCGAGTTTTTTTTTGGACTTCAAGGGAGCTAAAAAAATATTTGTTATGTACCAATTAAAAAGATCCTAGTTCACTCCCTGGAGCATTCAATTTGCGTCAAATTTCGAGAAGTTTCAATGGAATCGGTTAAAATGAATTCGAGTTATCACCCTGCTCAGTTTTAAAAATATGGTTTCGAGAAAAACGCGATTGAAGTTTAGAGTACAACTTACGGTTAGTCTGCGTTCCCAAGACCATACATGAGCCCTTCCTCGTTTCGAATTCGGTAAAACGGTTCCAGGGGCGGATACTACACACTTCAAAGTATCCAAAAATGCAATAAAAAAAAAAGTCGATTTTTTTTTAAAAAAAAAGGTAAAACCCCCCTTAAGGGTGTAAAACATTAAATATGGAAGAAATAGAAGGTGATCTGTTTGATGCACCAGAAGATATGCGAATGAACCGAGGAATGCGGTTTGGAGTAAAAGAACATTGTTTAAAAAACAATATGTCCCTAGAATTGGATGTGGTCTGGATAAACAGAAATGGTCAAGAATTAAGAAAATGTTACAACTCATTTATAAAGATACCAGTTTATCACATGAAAAAGCCAGTTATACAAAATCTAGAACCAGTGAAAAAAGCGATACAAGAAAGTTCGCAGTCAAACAGAATTAAAAACTGTGGTAAAAATGAGAAGAAAGAAGAAATTATGGATAAAGAAGATTGTTCTGTAGTCAAATCAAGGAAGATGCAAGAAAAGTCTAGAGTAAATATTTCGAGGAGATTGGAACTGAATACAGTTTTAAAGCCAAAAACAACCAAAGGCTATAAATCAAACTGCCTTATGGTCAATAATGGTGGATAACAAAGATGGAGGTTTAGACTGATCAATTGATATACCGCCTAGATGTCAGTTCGTGTGTGAATCCTGTGCAGAATATATTAGTGGAACCCGTTGAAATTAAAAAACCGAAAATTACGGTTTGTATTTCATACAATACAGTCAAATTACTTAAGAACACCGCAATCTTCATGTACGTAGATTACGAAAATAATAACCTTTTCAAAATGAGCCATTCAGAATTTTTGCAAATTGGGAAAATGTACTAAATAGCGCTAATTCCTTGCTCTATTCCAATTCATTTTGCAGCGGATTGCTGTGTATTATATCATATATGAAAGCCGAAAGTTCGTAGATAATGAAAAAGTTTTTATTTTTGCAAAACCACAGTCAACTTTATAGGAAAATTAATCGAATTAACTTCAATATTTTATTCTCACATATATGCTCAATTAGACCACCAATAACGCATTTAAACAATACCCAAAATACATAAACTTAGCTTTTTATTGTTTCAAAAGTAATTTTCATAATATTTTACAGAATTATTATAGTTTACAGTGGCGTAGCAAGACCTTTGTGGGCCGATGTGCCTCTGGTATTAAGTGGCGCCTCCTTACACCTTGTTTTATTTAAAATTTTAATGTTGTTTTGGCTCATTTTAATTTTTTTAATTTAAGTCTGTTTGTGCCTAATTTGAAATAATTTTTCAAATAAAAGTTGTTTTATTTTTATGATAATCAAAATTAATTAAAATGGTTTTTTGTTAAAATGCAATCAGTATTTTTAAAATTAATAAATTAAAGTGAAATGCCTAAAGAAACAACTTGCCTGGAAATATATATTTATGTACTTAATAATTATAAATTCTGTGTTCCATGATATAATTGTCTTTTCCCTAGATTTAGAAATTAGGAGGTCGCAAATTGTTCAATATATTAATTCTTTTTTTAAATGTAAATAACGAAATGCAATAGACACATTGAATGTTGGCGTAACTATGCAATAAGCTTCTATCTGAACAAGTCTGAATTCCTATTGACATACATATTATCAATTTGTATAGTTTACATTGTTAATATTTAATTTAAAGTTTACCAGAACTTGAGTGCAATTGTTTTAAAACTACGTTAGAAATTTCATTTGTTCTAATTTATCATAAGGTAAATTTAAAAAAAAAATTTTCATGTTTAATACATGTCTTATATAGTATATACTTAGAAGTGTTAGTTGTTTAATAAAAGCTTCATAAATGAGTCAAGGAACATAGTGAGATACGAAACTTCAGCTGCTCGTTTTCAAGTGTGTCAAACAATGGTTTTGTGAAAGCGAAATGATTTAATAGATAAAGACTTAGAAGAAACCACACAGAAAGAAATAAGTATGTGGGTAAAAATATCAAATAGGATAATTAATGTAACTTTGACTTTGGCAACGAGTTATTTATCATTTAGAGGACATTTTGATTCTTTAGACACTGAAGTCGGTTCAGGAAATTTATTAAATATTATTAAACTTTTAGCACATTATGCCCCAATTTTAAATAATTTAATTAGTGATAAGAGTCACAAAATATATTACCAAAGCTAGCAAATACAAAATGAAATTATTAAGTTAATGGGTCATGACGCAAAAAAAAATATTGTTAAGGATATTAAAAATTCTCCATTTTTTAGTGTCATAATCGATGGTACTCAAGATATAAGTCAGGTTGACCTGTTAGCTGTCCTCATTCGCCATGTTCAAATAAATGAAAATGCCGGATTCCAAATACACGAATTTATAAATATAGCAGAACAAACAGCTGAAACTTTGCAAAATTGTTTCATTACATTTTTTGAGGAAAATAAACTTGATATTTCAAAGTTGCGGGACAAGTTTACGATGGTGCAGCAAATATGAAAGTTGCTTATAATAGACTTATGGATTATACTAGCCAGGCGCACTGAAAAGTGAACCTATATTTGTGAATTTGTTTCTTGATTATTATTCAATGCATTAAAATGAATTTTTGAGGCTTTATTATATATGTATTAAAAAATACAAAAATATTTTTTATTTAAAATTACGATACAAAATGGCGTCGTGCCACCAAGTAACTTGAACAAATGTTTTTTTCGAGGAGAAAATCGGCGTGCAACGTATTAGTCACCATACACCACTTAAGGCAAAAAAAATCCTTAATCTACATTTGTTTTTCTTTGGAAGTACATAACATTATAAAAAAAATTTTGAAATTTCACAAATTGGGAACACTTAATTTTTTTTTTCATTTTTTGACAAAAAATCGACATTTATTTGTTTATTGCAAATGTAATTATGTATCAATCTTAACAATCATGTGTACTTCGATAGGTAATCTATCTAAGAAGCTACAATTGAAATTTAAAAAGAATAGTTTCGAGAAAAACGCGTTTTAAGATGAACGCGTAACACGTGGAACTGCTTGCTGCGGGTTTATCATTATTATAACGGTAGCTTGATGAACTTTGTGAAGATTTTCGATTTAACAGTTCAGAAGATAATTTTAGGATAAACGTTTTTAACGCTACGTTAGATATTATAATTGCACAATTTAAAGATAGAATTTCAAGTTTCACGGAAATAAATAAAATATTTGGAGTAATTTTCCCAGAAAATTTAAAACAATTATCCGATGATGAAATAATTGATTGATGCCAACCTTTACTAGACAAATATACTGACGATTTAACCGCATATTTTAAGGCACAGATATTTTCCTTTAGGAAAACCTTTAAAAAACAGTTAGATAATATTAATTCGAGATTTGAATTAGGAGAATTAATATTTACACAATATTCTATTGTTAGTTCGGCATTTCCGGAACATTGGACCGCTCTTATTTTGTTCTATACATTCTCGGTATCAACTTCTAGGGCCGAAATTCAAAATTAAAATATATTTAAGAAACTCTATGGCGAAGAAGCGTTTAACAAATTTGGCGATTTTGATCATTGAATTTGAAAGAGCACGTTAATTAAATTTAAGTGAAATAATAAGAATCTTCGCTTCAATGAAAGCGAGAAAAGTTAAGTTTTGTTAAAGTTATTAACTATGTTTGTAAACCTAAACTTTAAAATTGATTTGTACTGCATGTTTTTGTGTTTGTCATCTTAAAAGCACATATGAAAATGTATTTAACTTACTATAATAAATTAATTAATATAATAAATGTATTTAACCCTATGAATGGTTCTTTTCCTCTTATTTGTCCTTTATTTATTGCAAAAAAAATTAAATAAACCAATAAAAATGGTAAGTATTAATGAAAATAAGGCCCCTACGGCACATGGGGTAGTGGGCCCCTCTAGCTGATGGGCCCGTGTGCATCGCACTCCTAGCAATGCCGGTTGCTACGCCCCTGCTGGTTTACACAATGCAAATGTGTAGACTAATTATAACCTCAACCTAATTTTGAATGAGATTTTTGGACGAACTCCCCAAGGAATGTATATATTTTATATCTTAAATTAAAGGCAAATCAGAGTATGTAGATTATGAAAATAGTAAATATATAAACAAGAGCCATTCCCATTTTTTGCAAATTTGGGAAACTGTTTGCACCTCTGAACATTTCATTATTCCAGTGAATATTCTTGCAGTTTTTGATTTTGTAACGCTAATTATTTACATTTTTACAAAAAATGAAACATAATTGAGTTGTGACAGCGAGAGAGATACAATGCTTCCCCTTCTCCAAATTCAAAACCGGGGTATAGCAATATGAGATATTAGCATTGTGTAAATGGCCGAAAAATGAAGTAATTGTGGTACGAGCTGAATTTCAAGGGTATAGCGGAAGAATTTTGCAAAACGTTGCATTGCCACCACACATGCCAAGGATGTTTTTATGATATAGAATTACTTTTTGGTTTTGTTTAGGGTCGAAATAAAAAGTTATTTACAAATGAAAATTCAAATATTTACCCTGCAGTTCAGACTAGCTGCTGTGAGCGCTGGTGGTGGTAATATCTCTAAGCTCAACCTGTCAAATCTGTTAGATATTATAACTTTTACTCAACGTAATGGACCGATAGCAACAAGAGAAATTGTTTAATATTAAATTAAACAATATGGGACAAGAACGAAACAAAATTAATGAAATAAAAGACAAATTTTAAAACATATTCAAATTATAGAAAGTGACACATTGAGTTTCGAGATATAACCACCACATGCGCTCGCGGTGGAACACAAGTAAAAAATTTGTGAATTTTCATTTGTCATTAACTTTTTATTTCGACGCTTAAATAAACCAAAAGTAATTCTATATCATAAACACATCCTTGGCATGTGTGATGGCAATGCAACGTTTTGCAAAATTCTTCCGCTTTATCCTCTAAATTCTGCTCGTACTGTTGTGAGTCTTGCATATTTTATTAGTAAAATATTTATTTAGTTCTATTGACACGTACTTTTATATTTTTATTACAGACATATTTTTTACAACTACTACTTTTTGTTTTCTACAACTTATTGCTTGGTTACGCTTAGTTACATATAACACCCCACCTCAATTTAAACTTTTAACAAAGTTACATTAAATTGCATATTACATTTTTAAATAAAATTTAAACCTTTACAACATTTTTCTAACAAAACCCTACTTAAAGCTTTAGTAAACATATCAGCAATGTTCATTTCACTAGAAATATATTTTACTTGTAGTTTGTTTTCATTAACAAGGTCCTTTATAAAGTGAAATTTCACGTCTATGTGCTTTGTTCGACGCTGGTTTTTAGTTCCATTTGCGATAGCGATAGCACCATTATTGTCTTCATAAATTGTTATACAGTCTTCCTTCAATAATCCAATTTCATTCAACAATCCTTGCAACCATTTACAGTGACATGCTACTTGTGATAGTGCGATATATTCTGCCTCTGTACTTGACAAAGATACTGTTGATTGTTTCTTTGTTCCCCAAGCCACAGTTCCTCCAAATGCCATTACGCAATAGCCTGATACGGATTTTCTATCTTCCTCGTCATTTGCCCAATCAGCATCACTATAGGCTTCCACAATATGATTATCTTTGAAATTTAGTTTTAAATTTTTAGTCTCCTTCAAGTACCTTAACACTCGTTGTAGGTATTTATAATTTACTTTTGTAGCATTGAGTTGAAAACTACTTAAATAATTCGTTGCAAAACATATATCCGGTCTTGTATTTATTGCTAAATACATTAATGTTCCAATTAAACTACGATAATCATTTTCTATGTCATCTTCTTTATTATCTGTACCTTTCTTCAGTAATAATCCTTTTTCCATAGGTGTATGTATTGGTTTTGCTTCTTCTTGTTTATATTTCTTTATTATTCTTTCAATATATTTTGGTTGACTAATCCACAATTCCTTTTTTGTTCTATCTCGTTCAATCTCCCAACCGATAAACGTTTTGACATCTCCCATGTCTTTCATTTCAAACTTGATATTAAATCATTCTTTATACTATCTACATTTTTTCCAATTAATAATATGTCGTCAACATACAGTATAACATAAATATTTGAAGTAAAATACAAACATTCATCATGTTTAGATCTTTGAATCCCAATGATTCAATGTAATTGTTAAATTCCGTATTCCAACACTTTGGACTCTGTTTCAATCCGTAGAGTGATTTATTTAGTCTTTTTTTCGTGACTCTTCAGGAAATGGTCCATTTGGGAGTTCAATATAGATTTCTTCATTTAACTTGCCATTTAAAAATGCTGTTTTAACATCCATTTGTTTTATTTCCCAATTATTTCTATTTGCAATTGCCAGCAAAGTCCTGATTGTTACCGAATTTACTACAGGAGCATAGGTTTCTTGATAGTCAATTCCATATTCTTGCTTATATCCTTTGGCTACTAACCTTGCTTTATATATTTCATCACCTTCACCATTAAATTTCTTTGTGTATATCCATCTACAGGTAATCAACTTCTTCCCTTTTGGTAAGTTTGCTGTTTGCCAAGTTTCATTTTTGGCCAATGATTTATTCTCTTCTAACATCGCTTGATTCCATTCCTTTTTGTCTTCTGAATTTAATGTTTCTTCATAACATTCGGGTAAATCTTCAGAAGTTGCATTTAGTGCAGTAACATAATCATTCATCCATTTTGGAGCTTTTCTTTGTCTTTTGCTTAATCTTACTTGTTTTACTTCTTCATTCAGTTTAGTTTCAATATCTGTCTCTTCAACTTCTTTATCTTCATTTTCGCCTTCACTTTCAACTTCATCACAAATTATTTTTACTCCAACATCTCCATCTGACTTGTAATATGTCTCATCAAAAATTACATCTCTTCCATTAATAATCTTTTTCCCATTCCAAAGTCTGTAACCATTTGCAGTATAACCAACAAGTTTACATTTGATTGCCTTCTCGTCTAATTTCTTTCTCTTGTTTTCTGGAATGTGTAGATAGGCTGTACAACCAAATATTTTAATTTTCTTTAAATCTGGTTTTGCTCCAAACCACAAATACGCAGGTATTTGTTTGTCATTGGTTGGTAATCTATTTAAAAGATATGCCGAAGTTTGAATTGCCTCCAACCAAAAAGATTTTGACATACCACTATCAATTAATAAACATCGTGCCATCTCGACCAATGTTCTATTTAATCTCTCCGCTTTACCATTTTGCTGTGGAGTATAAGGTATAGTCTTCTCAATTTTAATACCATTTTCACTCGAATATTTTTGAAAATCTTCATTATCACACCTCAACCTACTGACCCTTTTTTGGAAATGTGTTTCAGCTGCTGCTACATAATCTTTAAAGCAAGTGAATACTTCACTTTTATTTTTAATTCCATATATTATTACAAAATGTGTAAAATCGTCCAAGAAAGTAACAAAGTATTTATATTCTTCTCTCGATGTAGGTGAGATAGGACCACATACATCGCTGTGTATTAATTCCAATGGTCTGTTGGTTTTCCCACCCTTCATTCGATGAGGCAATCTGCACATTTTTCCTTTTATGCATGTTTCACATTTTACATCAGATTCTTCATAATTATCTATCAACCCCATATTTTTCAAAATATTCAATGAATTAAAATTAACATGACCCAATCTTCTATGCCAATCTGTAATTCTTTTTGTTACATGAACTTCCGGATCACTAGATATTCCAAAATTGATTTTATATAGAGATCCTTCGCGATTACCTCGCACAATTAATTTATTATTTCTCTTAATAAACACATAGTTCTTGTGAAAATTAACACTAAGTCCACTGTCTACCAACCTTCTGACTGATAACAAAATACTTTTTAAATCTGGCACAAATAATACATTTCTTATGTTAATTTTGTATCCATTATCTCTTACTTGTATGTTTCCAATTGATTCTGCAATTACTGATGCACTCTTCTTTGCGACATCTATTCTTATTTGAGGATTTAATTTTACTGCGTTACTGAAATAATCAGATGAATTAATCAAATGATCACTAGCACCAGAATCTACTATAAATGTAATTATTTCTTTTAGCGGAATATCATAGCCATTTACTAAAAACGCTACACTTGTATCATCTGTTTTATAGATTTCTTCCGAATGATTTGCTTCATTCGAACGTCCTCTGTTTATATTTTGTGGTTTTACACGACACTCATGTTTCATATGACCAAATTTTCCACAGTTGTAGCATTTTATATTTGTTTTACAATTCGATTTTACATGGCCAGGCTTTTTGCACTTAAAACAAATCAATTTGCTTGCATGGAAACTAACATCTTCATTTTTGATTCCTTTATTAGACTGCGTGGATTTTCTACGAGTTACTTCATCAAGTAATCTTAACTTTACATATTCAGCAGTGATCTTTGAATCATCTATTGTTTCAATTGCTGAAATAACACCATTGAAGTCTTCTGGCAATGTCATTAACAAGTTGCAAACAATTTCATTTTCAGACATTGTTGCTCCAACAACTTTTAATTCTCTCACCAGTCTGTCGAACATAGTAAAATGATCTTCTAAGGAATTCTTTCCATCATACCTTAACTGTAATAAATTCCTTCTTAAATATAACTGGGAAGTGACTGACTTTCTTTCATATTTGTCTGACAACGTTTTTAAAATATCTTTAGCATTATTTTTATCCTTATGGCTTCCAAACAATTATCACTAATGCACGATATAATTATGGCTTTCGCTTTTGAATCGATTTTCTTCCACTTTTCTTTATATTCTGCCTCGTTTTCATTTGTATCCAATGCACATAAAACTCCTTTTTCTTACAAGACTACCATTAACCGAAACTTCCAATTATTAAAATTTTCTCCCTTGAATATGGGAATCCCATAGACTGGGCCCATAACCTGTTGTGAGTCTTGCATATTTTATTAGTAAAATATTTATTTAGTTTTATTGACACGTACTTTTATATTTTTATTACAGACATATTTTTTACAACTACTACTTTTTGTTTTCTACAACTTATTGCTTGGTTACGCTTAGTTACATATAACACGTACCACAATTACTTCACTTTTCGGCCATTTACGCAATGCTAATATCTCATATTGCTATACCACGGTTTTGAAAAGGGGGAAGCTAAAATGTACTCTTTTCAATTTCGCATCTCTATTGCAGCTTGAAAACCACGTATTAAGCGAAATAAAAATCTAGGGGATTGTTGTTTTCATGATGGCAACACTGAATTTCCGTGACTGGGTTTTTCATGGACTAACATAAATAAATACAACTTACTCTCAATGGGGTGATATACATCAGTATTTCCCCCACGCATTCTTCAATTTCCGTCGAACACGATTCATACAGCGATTTCACATCGTCAGATTCCATCAAACAAGTTCTACACACATTCTTTAACGCAATCGACATTTTGAAACAACTACTCTGTAACATAGATAATTCACTAATAGATCCGTCGACTCCTTAAAGAAGCGCTGTAAGAGTATATTTTGGCGTATGGAAATTGAACTAACAGATGGCGGGAAATATGAATTCCAGATGCAGTGCAGGTTGCATAAAAATTGGAGCGGTTTTTAGTGAAGACCCAATACTCTGAATCATGAATAGAGATGCGAAAATAACGCTCTTAGTATATCAATTTATACAACGACGTTGTTCTCGCTTCTCTATTTATGATTCAGAATATCGTGGTCTTCACTAAAAATTGCTCTAATTATATTGTAATCCATCACCAAAAATTGGGTAAAATAATGAATATTAAAAAAAAACTGATATTATATATATATGTATTAAAATACCTATTTCTTAGTAAATATAAAAAATTATTATACATAGTGTAATGATATAATTAATTTAAGGATCTGAAAAGAAATAGAGATTAATAAAATATTAATTTAAGAATCTGAAAAGAAATACATAGTTTTATTAAATATGAATCTAAGAATCTTCTGACACATACGTGATAACTCACCCGCAAAATAATACCAAGATACGTTGCCCAAAGGAGATAAGAAGCATCAAGGAAACATATATAAATCAACCAGGAGTGTTACAAATTCAGTCGCCTTGTAACTGCTAACTATACGTGAACAATAAACCGATTATCCCAAGAAAAATTCCATGTGGAGAATACAGTGTGACATAGTACACGTATTTCCAGCAACCTGGTCGAACCTGAAATCATTCAGAATAAATCCACTATACGCACAAAATATACCAACATACAACAGTCTATCTGAATGTTTAAATCATAATTGGCCTAGTCAGATAACACATTTGAATTTACCATCCATTAGTGGAATGTCAGAAATTTAGTGGACAAGTATACAAAACGCACCGCTGGACTGGCCATTATATTATTGAGGTACCATAGAGATTTTAATAGACTTTACTAATGCTAAGAAACATCGGATTGGATTGAGGCTATTTGGACTCGCACTTTGGAATGCACTAGTGATAATCGAATTAGTGACACTACTGATTATTTCGGCTATAACATAACCTAGCTTACCTCGCGTGGAAAGTGCAGCAGAAGATAAGAAAAGTTCTTCATGGAATCCTACAAATTACAAATTGATATATTTGTCTTATATAATAACATATAAATGTAGTAAATTTTCAATATATATGAATAGAATACCATGTATTCAACATAATTATTTAATATTACCTGGCATTTTTATTGACGGTACTGAGTACATTTTCAGTCTTTTAGTCCCAGAATATTTACATTCTTCGATAAAATGACCACTACATATACGAAATGATTGATGATGATGTATAAATCATCAAAGTTTACATATTTAGGATTTGTTGTTGTTGTTCAACTCATTTATTAGAAATCTCCGGCTCGTATACAGGTAATCTGTGGCGGGTGACGAGACACACAAAATCACAACCGGGAACACAACAAAGGATCGGCATGATATACAACAATAACTTCGATAAAGTCACAAATAAATTTAAAACTGGTAACCTGTTGCTGTAAACAACTTTGTCAAGTTTAAAACTGCGACTGACGTTTATGATTGACGCACGCGCAGAAGTGACCTCATCTGTGGCACAGCAGCGCTATGTGTACGGGGAAGGAACCTTTTCAAAAAAAAGAGACAGAGCTTTGTACCACTCGTTCTATGGGAGTCGACATAGCGTGGATACGACGTTGGAGCAGTCTGACAAACAGTACTGGCAATATAGCTAAATCGAAAATCACCATGTAAAGCAATGTTACCAACGCCGAATAAACACAAACCTAACCTATAAAATTGCCTCAATTATCATATAACAGCCTAATAATACATCGGTAGCATAATTTTCGCTACTAATCTATTACGTTTTATTGACATGCACAATTATAAGCGACTTTCAGATGAATATATAGCATTTATTTTTAGGCTATAAAAAGTGTCGACGCCAAAATACTTACGAGTTTTTTATTAAAATTAGAGTCGCAGGATTCGTGTGGAAATTTCATAGAATATTGATAAAATATATATCTATAAGATACAAAAATATTTTCAAAAAATATGTTTAATTAGAATACCAAAACGGTAACCGTGTGATGAGTGGTACCAATTAGCCAGAGAGTAGGGGGAGTAATAAGAACCATAGCCACTATTGGACAGAGTTTTGTTAGGTTAGAAAATTGCATATTCGCCGCTGTTCTAGATGTCACGATCGTCGCGATAATACAAAATTATAAAAATTTGAACGAATTAAATGTATATAAATTTTAAATATTTACTTGATATTTTACTAATCAAATAAAAATTTAGGATGATTTTATACTGCATTTTTTGGAAAAATAAATTATGGGTAGAGTACAGATAATAGGACTCGCTTGAAAATCAATTTAACCTGAAAATAATGTTATATTAATGTTTTACCTTTTCTAAAAATATTAATGTAAGGCGCGGAAGCCCTTTTTTATGAGCTTTTTAACTAAAAAATCAACATGATATGCTGCCATAAATGAACTGTCACAATGATTTCTAGCACCATTCTTGTTTCAAGTGGCAAAAAATAGTACTAACACTTCATGGGCGTTCACTACACTGCATAAGGGGGGCAAATCTTAATTGTGACCTACAAAACTCTTATGTGTGATTCACCATGAAAGTGACCAAAATTCAAAGACTATTTATCATCAATTAGGGTAGGGTTCAGGTGTGGTAGTAAGTTTTTTAAAAATTACAGGAAACAGTTGTGGTGTGAATTGCAAAGTGTGATTCACCATGAAAGTGACCAAAATTCAAAGACTGTTTATCATCAATTAGGGTAGGGTTCAGGTGTGGTAGTAAGTTTTTTAAAAATTTCAGGAAACAGTTGTGGTGTGAATTGCAATGTGTGATTCACCATGAAAGTGACCAAAATGCAAAGACTGTTTATCATCAATTAGGGTAGGGTTCAGGTGTGGTAGAAAGTTTTTTTAAAAATTACAGGAAATAGTTGTGGTGTGGATTGCAAAGTGAAATTCATCAATAAAATGACCAAAATTAAGAAAGCTTTTCAAAAAATATATCAGGAAAGTACAGCCCCCTTTTAATGTAACATAGTCGCCGCCTATGAAGGTTAAAAATCAGGCCTGCCAATGTTAATTGTCAAACTAAATAATGGCGCACCATAATAACATGACAGTTCTATAAATTTTACACGTTTTTTTGCATAAAATGTTGTTTCTTCACTATAAAAATACATAAAAATGTGCTTCCGCGGCCTAATATTAAGTTCTTGAGAGGTATATAATGGTGATTTTGCAATATTTTTAAAATTTACTCCATTTTCAGCCAATCCCACTATCCGTAACCCGTCCTAAATTATTTATTTATAAGTACGTTTATTGGAATCCATTTTGTAAATAATGTAACATTTTATTGTGCAATACGTCATACATGCAATTTTGTTATTGTTCGTTATTGATTTGTCCTCTGTTATTTATCGGGAAGTTCTTTTGTATTTTATATTATTTAACTCTAACTAGTGTTTGTTTTTGAGCAATCTCTTTTTTTTGTGGCATGTAAGTATTAAATCACAAATAAATAGTAAACATTTGATATGAATTCTATAATAGTTTGTTCGTAGTATGCATTTAAATAATCGATTCGGTTGTGTTCTCGGATGCTTTGATTACAGAAAACGGTTCGCCTGTTTTCCGAAGGACAGAGCACTTTTCCAAATTTGGTTGGAAAAAATCAACAATCTGCAACTGTACGTTATTCCTCCTGCACATGATGTTTATAGAACATATCGTGTATGTTCAAAACATTTCGAGTGCAGGTGGATTAGACCTTGCGCTTATCCTGGCGCGATCCTATTCAACGACATGCGACAGAAAGGCATCGTAAGACGTTGCGGAGGAAAAACAGAAAGTAATTTTTTTTGTCGTAGTTGGGTGCGTATGAGAAGAATGTACTAACATCAAAACCATATTATTGAAGAAAAACTTATTTAAATGTTAAACAATGGTTTAAAGATTGCGATGAATGGATGAAAGTCAATTGTAGCTTCATTAAAAATGTACTTATTAAAATTAGTTTTCTTTTATAAATATGAGCATTTACTTGTTCCATTATAAAAACTGTTTGATCGAATGTAATTCATATTCGACTGAAGAGCCAAATACGAATATTATTAATATTTAATAATAAAAATATAATTGTTATCTTAACATATAAATATGTGAATGTTATATAAAGTAAAATTTAAACCTGAATTAGTAATAAATATTTGTATTATTTAAATAATGGTTTTTATTTAGGAGGAACTTTTGCATTTCGTGGTCTACTGTACCACGAAAAGAAAAGTACATCTACCCTTTCATTAAAAAAAAAAAAAAAAAAACGCGCCCCTCGGTGGCTGCGGCGACAACTAAACCTCCAGTGTAGGCTCCATGGAACCCGCCATCTTTGCAAACGTTGTTCAACCGATTTAAGAAGAAGACGTATAGAACGAGATAGACATAGTAGACAGATAGATATATGAGAGAGATAGGTATATGCATTAGAAAGAGATAGATGTATAGGTAAAAAATGAAAAGACAATTTTATCCACAGCATTCCGATATACTTCAAGGTATAAATAATTTTACTGATTCGACCGGTAAATTATTGCCGCTCGGTAAAATTATTTTTACCCTGAAATATATTGGAACGCTGTGGAAAAAAATCGTCTTGTTCAATTTCGCCCTATAAATCTACTGCAATCTAATGAACAATGTTAATCATAGAATAAAAAAAACAATATTAGGAAATAAAATCAATATATTTCCATAAGGTCTTTAAAATAAATATGTTCAAGCTTAGACTAAACTGTTAATTAAACTAAATTATTCACAAACATAATATTGGTCTAGAAAATGTTTAATTCATTTACATAATGTATGGAATCAATAACAGTTACTTGAAGGCAAGGTTTTAAGCAGTGCCATAAAATCAAAATTGCCTCTATTTTGCTATAACAAAATTAATTTTTACTTTCTTATACGCAGTATAAGTATTGTAATCATGAAAGATTTAAATCTCGATATTTTAACAGAAATATACCTGCTGACCTTCCCTGAATCGATTCCGATTATTTTTGTAATGACGTGTGCGTGTAGGTGAACGTTGAATATAAAATTACAAAACTTAAGATTTGTATATGCTCTTCTCGAAAATCTCTCATTTCGCACGGAAGCACAATAATCGTGCTCCCTCAACGAAGATGTAAAAGCAGATGCACTTGTTACATCGGGCATGGGGACATCTAAATAAATAAATTTATTAATAAAAGCATTTATCGAATTAAAATGGTTTTCCTACCTACTTGCACAGCGTGCCGCTCATCCAAGTACAAAGTTGGATAAGCACCATGTAATACGGTATTTCTGCCTCTACCATTTACATATATCCACTCAGGACTAAAATGTTTGAGGCAGACCCGATATGAATTATAAATTTGCATTTTTGGCATATTAAATAATTTGGGATTGTTTACCAGCCCAATCCATTTTTTAAACACCGCGCTAAAATTTTTCGGAAACCGCAAAAAACTGTATTCCGTCGATTTACAACTTGGCACAGCGCAATTCATGTTAGACGACATAATCTAATATATTTTAAATCAAGTAAAATACATAAAATACAAGTAAAACGCAAGACTTACGGATTTTGTTACAATGTAACACACTATTGAAACCTTGGTTCAAACGCCATTAAAATATACAGAAAAATTTTAATTCCAATATTTGCCGAAACAATCACTCAGTAAATATTGTAGGACACGTTAATACGGTTAGTACCCTGAAAAACGACGGTCACGCTCACGGCAGCCATTCTGGCGGCGCATATTACTCGAACTAATTCGATGCCCTCCCCCCAACAAAATGGCCGTCTGTGAACCGCCGTTGGTGACTGGAAAGTTGTAGTTGGCACTGACAATCAGTAGGGCTCGTCCATGATGTTCATTGCCAACCGGTACGAATATTTTATTGCGACAATTTATAAATATTGTTGCATTATAGTTTTGTTATTTGTATTTCCAAAATTTTTGAAGGATTATATTTATTTATTTTAAATTGAAGGACGCAATCACCATTTAACGTAAAATCAAATTAATTTAACTTTAAAGTAAAAATATACATTTTAGTGGTATTTGCAGTGGGAAATTATAGGGGTAAAACGCAATACACATAAAATTATTTCTTATACTATATATATTTAATTTATGCAATGTTTTGCCAATTTTTTTTATGCAAATTTTCCTTTTGTTCTTTATTTAAAAACGCATAATTACGCTCTAAACGTATTTTTAGAAAGATAAATGTAATTTTTGATATTATTTTTAATTTATGCTCTTGGCACGGGAATCGCAGTTTTTTTGAAACAATTATATCTTTTAAAATTAAATTAGAAACGTCTTCACTAAAAACGACGTAATGAAGCTAATTAGGTTATGCATTGGTCCCTGTTAGTTGTCAGAGCCATCTACAATTTACTAGTCAGCAAGCAAATCTCGTCAACAATAGAATTGTGGTCGAGTCGGAGGGGCCTGTAACAGCCTAATAATACATCGATAGTATAATTTTAGCTACTAATCTATTACGTTTTATTGACATGCACAAATATAAACGACTTTCAGATGAATATATAGCATTTATTTTAAGGCTATAAAAAGTGTCGACGCCAAAATACTTACGAGTTTTTTATTAAAATTAGAGTCGCAGGATTCGTGTGGAAATTTCATAGAATATTGATAAAATATATAACTATAAGATACAAAAATATTTTCAAAAAATATGTTTAATTAGAATACCAAAATGGTAACCGTGTGACTGGTAGTATGAACTGATTTTTTTGTAGATTCTATATAACGTTTACAAAGTAATAAAACATATTTTTTGAAAATATTTATGTTACATCTAGTAATGTATTCTAAGAATATTTTGTAATTTTTTTCAAAAATATCCTGCGCCCTAATTTTGAGAAATCAGCGCTATCAGTCACAGCGAGCGGATCATAAATGGTAAAAGTTTATGACACACATTAAAAGGGTGGAAACAAAAGTCAATCTTAAATTAAATCTTAGTGGCACTATTTATGATTTAATATTCAAAGTCTCGGATAAGGTTTATTATCGCGCATTATTAAACAAAATAATATACATTTTTTAAATGATTTACAAATAATTAATTTTTCAATAATATATATTTTATGTTTACAACAATATTCGTCATTCAACCATTTTGTTAAATATAAAGAGATGCTCCTTTATTATTTCTAATAATTTAACTTTCACGCATATTTTGTAGTAAACTTTAAACAAATTACTTTCAAATGTGTCTAAACAAATATCCACAAATTTTGTAAATTCATTTCTTTCTTTATACATTTTTTAGCTAGAAAAAGAAACGGAACAATCTTCTAATGTTAACTGTTCTTTATTTGAAGAGTTGAGGGATCCGCCTGGTTATGATGGTTCGCTTATTAAATTGATTGATATTGAGCACTCATCCGAAGCCATTGGTTGTGGTTCTGCATTTGATGATTGAATGTTATATAAAGTAAAATTTAAACCTGAATTAGTAATAAATATTTGTATTATTTAAATAATGGTTTTTATTTAGGAGGAACTTTTGCATTTCGTGGTCTACTGTACCACGAAAAGAAAAGTACATCTACCCTTTCATTAAAAAAAAAAAAAAAAAAAACGCGCCCCTCGGTGGCTGCGGCGACAACTAAACCTCCAGTGTAGGCTCCATGGAACCCGCCATCTTTGCAAACGTTGTTCAACCGATTTAACGTTGAAATCCATCTCCCCATACTCTCTGGACTATCATAAATAAATGCAACTTACTCTCAATGGGGTGATAGACATCAGGATTTCCGCCACACGTTCTTCAATTTCCGTCGAACACGAATCATATAACGATTTCATATCGTCAGATTCCTTTAAACAAGTTCTACACACATTCTTTAACGCAATCGGCATTTTGAAACAACTATTCTAACTGATTCTAACCATAGATACGTATTGGAAGTTACCGGCGCGACGTGAATTATCTATGGTTCTAATAGTGACTGGCAAGGAACAGCAGGAAAGGTCACTTAGGGATATTTGTGGGCCAGGGGGTGTTAGTAATATAACTGAAAATAGATACTCCTATTTGGGCTTATGGAATATTGTGTACGGGTTGGGTTTGGAAGTTTAAGAAGACGTATAGAACGAGATAGACATAGTAGACAGATAGATATATGAGAGAGATAGGTATATGCATTAGAAAGAGATAGATGTATAGGTAAAAAATGAAAAGACAATTTTATCCACAGCATTCCGATATACTTCAAGGTATAAATAATTTTACTGATTCGACCGGTAAATTATTGCCGCTCGGTAAAATTATTTTTACCCTGAAATATATTGGAACGCTGTGGAAAAAAATCGTCTTGTTCAATTTCGCCCTATAAATCTACTGCAATCTAATGAACAATGTTAATCATAGAATAAAAAAAACAATATTAGGAAATAAAATCAATATATTTCCATAAGGTCTTTAAAATAAATATGTTCAAGCTTAGACTAAACTGTTAATTAAACTAAATTATTCACAAACATAATATTGGTCTAGAAAATGTTTAATTCATTTACATAATGTATGGAATCAATAACAGTTACTTGAAGGCAAGGTTTTAAGCAGTGCCATAAAATCAAAATTGCCTCTATTTTGCTATAACAAAATTAATTTTTACTTTCTTATACGCAGTATAAGTATTGTAATCATGAAAGATTTAAATCTCGATATTTTAACAGAAATATACCTGCTGACCTTCCCTGAATCGATTCCGATTATTTTTGTAATGACGTGTGCGTGTAGGTGAACGTTGAATATAAAATTACAAAACTTAAGATTTGTATATGCTCTTCTCGAAAATCTCTCATTTCGCACGGAAGCACAATAATCGTGCTCCCTCAACGAAGATGTAAAAGCAGATGCACTTGTTACATCGGGCATGGGGACATCTAAATAAATAAATTTATTAATAAAAGCATTTATCGAATTAAAATGGTTTTCCTACCTACTTGCACAGCGTGCCGCTCATCCAAGTACAAAGTTGGATAAGCACCATGTAATACGGTATTTCTGCCTCTACCATTTACATATATCCACTCAGGACTAAAATGTTTGAGGCAGACCCGATATGAATTATAAATTTGCATTTTTGGCATATTAAATAATTTGGGATTGTTTACCAGCCCAATCCATTTTTTAAACACCGCGCTAAAATTTTTCGGAAACCGCAAAAAACTGTATTCCGTCGATTTACAACTTGGCACAGCGCAATTCATGTTAGACGACATAATCTAATATATTTTAAATCAAGTAAAATACATAAAATACAAGTAAAACGCAAGACTTACGGATTTTGTTACAATGTAACACACTATTGAAACCTTGGTTCAAACGCCATTAAAATATACAGAAAAATTTTAATTCCAATATTTGCCGAAACAATCACTCAGTAAATATTGTAGGACACGTTAATACGGTTAGTACCCTGAAAAACGACGGTCACGCTCACGGCAGCCATTCTGGCGGTGCATATTACTCGAACTAATTCGATGCCCTCCCCCCAACAAAATGGCCGTCTGTGAACCGCCGTTGGTGACTGGAAAGTTGTAGTTGGCACTGACAATCAGTAGGGCTCGTCCATGATGTTCATTGCCAACCGGTACGAATATTTTATTGCGACAATTTATAAATATTGTTGCATTATAGTTTTGTTATTTGTATTTCCAAAATTTTTGAAGGATTATATTTATTTATTTTAAATTGAAGGACGCAATCACCATTTAACGTAAAATCAAATTAATTTAACTTTAAAGTAAAAATATACATTTTAGTGGTATTTGCAGTGGGAAATTATAGGGGTAAAACGCAATACACATAAAATTATTTCTTATACTATATATATTTAATTTATGCAATGTTTTGCCAATTTTTTTTATGCAAATTTTCCTTTTGTTCTTTATTTAAAAACGCATAATTACGCTCTAAACGTATTTTTAGAAAGATAAATGTAATTTTTGATATTATTTTTAATTTATGCTCTTTGCACGGGAATCGCAGTTTTTTTGAAACAATTATATCTTTTAAAATTAAATTAGAAACGTCTTCACTAAAAACGACGTAATGAAGCTAATTAGGTTATGCATTGGTCCCTGTTAGTTGTCAGAGCCATCTACAATTTACTAGTCAGCAAGCAAATCTCGTCAACAATAGAATTGTGGTCGAGTCGGAGGGGCCTGTAACAGCCTAATAATACATCGATAGTATAATTTTAGCTACTAATCTATTACGTTTTATTGACATGCACAAATATAAACGACTTTCAGATGAATATATAGCATTTATTTTAAGGCTATAAAAAGTGTCGACGCCAAAATACTTACGAGTTTTTTATTAAAATTAGAGTCGCAGGATTCGTGTGGAAATTTCATAGAATATTGATAAAATATATAACTATAAGATACAAAAATATTTTCAAAAAATATGTTTAATTAGAATACCAAAATGGTAACCGTGTGACTGGTAGTATGAACTGATTTTTTGGTAGATTCTATATAACGTTTACAAAGTAATAAAACATATTTTTTGAAAATATTTATGTTACATCTAGTAATGTATTCTAAGAATATTTTGTAATTTTTTTCAAAAATATCCTGCGCCCTAATTTTGAGAAATCAGCGCTATCAGTCACAGCGAGCGGATCATAAATGGTAAAAGTTTATGACACACATTAAAAGGGTGGAAACAAAAGTCAATCTTAAATTAAATCTTAGTGGCACTATTTATGATTTAATATTCAAAGTCTCGGATAAGGTTTATTATCGCGCATTATTAAACAAAATAATATACATTTTTTAAATGATTTACAAATAATTAATTTTTCAATAATATATATTTTATGTTTACAACAATATTCGTCATTCAACCATTTTGTTAAATATAAAGAGATGCTCCTTTATTATTTCTAATAATTTAACTTTCACGCATATTTTGTAGTAAACTTTAAACAAATTACTTTCAAATGTGTCTAAACAAATATCCACAAATTTTGTAAATTCATTTCTTTCTTTATACATTTTTTAGCTAGAAAAAGAAACGGAACAATCTTCTAATGTTAACTGTTCTTTATTTGAAGAGTTGAGGGATCCGCCTGGTTATGATGGTTCGCTTATTAAATTGATTGATATTGAGCACTCATCCGAAGCCATTGGTTGTGGTTCTGCATTTGATGATTTTTCCGATGGCATTAGGGATTTTATCGTGGTTGATCGATACAATGTTCGGAATGAAACGAATTTGTATCAATATCTGAACATATTTTATGGAGGCCTATAACTTTCTAGTCCAATACCTAAAGAAATATATAACTCTGGTATTGGCATTTTTACAGTTGTAATTGCGTATATTACTGCAATACGTCTCATTTGAAACGAATATGTATCAATATCTGAACATATTTTATAGAGGTCAATAACTTTTTAGTGCAATACGCTAGGAAATATTTTACTCTGGTATTGGAATTTTAACGCTTGTATTTGTGTATATTATTGCAATACGTCTCATTTGAAACGAATATGTATCGATATCTGAACATATTTTATAGAGATCTCTAGTCCAATACGTAAAGAAATATATTACTCTGGTATTGGCATATTGACGCATGTATTTGTGTATATTACAGCAATATGTCTCATTTGAAACGAATATGTATCAATATCTGAACATATTTTATAGAGGTCTATAACTTTTTAGTGCAATACGCTAAGAAATATTTTACTCTGGTATTGGCATTTTAATGCTTGTATTTGCGTATATTACTTCATTGTGTCTCATATGAAACGAATTTGTATCAATATCTGAATATATTTTATGGAGGCCTATAAATTTTTAGTACCAAACGCTAAGAAATATATATCTCTGGTATTGGCATTTTAATGCTTGTGTTTGCATATATTACTGCAATATGTCTCATTTGTATCAATATCTGAATATATTTTATGGAGGCCTATAAATTTTTAGTACCAAACGCTAAGAAATATATTACTCTGGTATTGGCCATTTAATGCTTGTGTTTGCATATATTACTGCAATATGTCTTATTTGAAACGAATTTGTATCAATATCTGAACATATTTTATAGCGGACTTTAACTCTCTAGTCCAATACGTAAAGAAATATATTACTCTGGTATTGGCGTTTTGACGCATGTATTTGCGTATATTACTGCAATATATCTCATTTGAAACGAATTTGTATCAACATCTGAACATATTTTATGAAGGCCTATAACTTTTTAGTGCAATACGCTCAGAAATATTTTACTCTGGTATTGGCATTTTAACGCTTGTATTTGTGTATATTACTGCAATACGTCTCATTTGAATCGAATATGTATCAATATCAGAACATATTTTATAGAGGTCTATAACTCTTTAGTGCAATACGCTAAGAAATATTTTACTCTGGTATTGGAATTTTAACGCTTGTATTTGCGTATATTACTTCAATGTGTTTCATTTGAAACGAATTTGTATCAATTTCTGAATATATTTTATGGAGGCCTATAAATATTTAGTACCAAACGCTAAGAAATATATTATTCTGGTATTGGCATTTTAATGCTTGTATTTGCGTATATTATTGCAATATATCTTATTTGAAACGAATTTGTATCAATATCTGAACATATTTTATAGCGGACTTTAACTCTGTAGTCCAACACGTAAAGATATATATTACTCTGGTATTGGCATTTTGACGCATGTATTTGCGTATATATCTTCAATATGTCTCATTTGAAACGAATTTGTATCAATATCTGAACAAATTTTATGAAGGCCTATCACTTTTTAGTGCAATACGCTAAGAAATATTTTACTCTGGTATAAACATTTTAACGCCAGTATTTGCGTATATATCTGCAATATGTCCCATTTGAAACGAATTTGTATCAATATTTGAACATATTTTTTGGAGGTATATACCTTTTTAGTACAGTACGCTAAGAAATTTGTTACTTTGGTTTTGGCATTTTAACGCTTGTATTTGCGTATTTTACTGCAATATGTCTTATGTGAAACGAATTTGTATCAATATCTGAACAAATTTTACGGAGGATTATAACTTTTTAGTACAATTCGCTAAGAAATATATTACTCTGGTATTGGCATTTTAACGCTTTTTTTGCGTATATTACTGCAATAAGTCTCATTTGAAACGTATTTGTATCAATATCTGAACATATTTTATAGCGGACTTTAACCCTCTAGTCCAATACGCAAAGAAATATATTACTCTGGTATTGGCATTTTGACGCATGTATTTGTGTATATTACTGCAATATGTCTCATTTGAAACGAATTTGTATCAATATCTGAACATATTTTATGAAGGCCTATAACTTTTTAGTGCAATACGCAAAGAAATATTTTACTTTGGTATTGGCATTTTAACGCTTGTATTTGTGTATATTACTGCAATACGTCTCATTTGAAACGAATATGTATCTATATCGAACATATTTTACAGAGGTATATAACTTTTTAGTGCAATACGCTAAGAAATATTTTACTCTGGTATTGGCATTTTAACGCTTGTTTTTGCGTATATTACTTCATTGTGTCTCATTTGAAACGAATTTGTATCAGTATCTGAATATATTTTATGGAGGCCTATAAATTTTTAGTACCAAACGCTAAGAAATATATTACTCTGGTATTGGCATTTTAATGCTGGTGTTTGCATATATTACTGCAATATGTCTCATTTGAAACGTATTTGTATCAATATCTGAACATATTTTATAGCGGACTTTAACCCTCTAGTCCAATACGTAAAGAAATATATTACTCTGGTATTGGCATTTTGACGCATGTATTTGTGTATATTACTGCAATATGTCTCATTTGAAACGAATTTGTATCAATATCTGAACATATTTTATGGAGGCCTATAACTTTTTAGTGCAATACGCAAAGAAATATTTTACTCTGGTATTGGCATTTTAACGCTTGTTTTTGCGTATATTGTGTCTCATTTGAAACGAATTTGTATCAGTATCTGAATATATTTTATGGAGGCCTATAAATTTTTAGTACCAAACGCTAAGAAATATATTACTCTGGTATTGGCATTTTAATGCTTGTGTTTGCATATATTACTGCAATATGTCTCATTTGAAACGTATTTGTATCAATATCTGAACATATTTTATAGCGGACTTTAACCCTCTTGTCCAATACGTAAAGAAATATATTACTCTGGTATTGGCATTTTGACGCATGTATTTGCGTATATTACTGCAATATGTCCCATTTGAAACGAATTTGTATCAACATCTGAACATATTTTATGAAGGCCTATAACTTTTTAGTGCAATACGCTAAGAAATATTTTACTCTGGTATTGGCATTTTAACGCTTGTATTTGTGTATATTACTGCAATACGTCTCATTTGAAACGAATATGTATCAATATCTGTACATATTTTAAAAAGGTCTATAACTTTTTAGTACAATACGCTAAGAAATATTTTACTCTGGTATTGGCATTTAAACGCTCGTATTTGCGTACATTACAGCAATATGTCTCATTTAAAACGAATTTGTATCAATATCAGAACAGCTTTTATGGAGGCCTTTTACTTTCTAGTCCAATACGTAAAGAAATATATTACTCTGGTATTGGCATTATTACAGCTGTATTTGCGTATATTACTGCAATACGTCTCATTTGAAACGAATATGTATCAATATCTGAACATATTTTACAGAGGTCTATAACTTTTTAGGGCGATCCTTCGGTATCCATTATGCTGGTCGTTTGTTGGAGTGCGTGAGATGTTGAAGCCTGTGCGTAGAATTGAGTGGCCGACTTCACTCGTGCGTGCTCGTTGGATGGCAAAGGAGGCGTTGGTGAGATAAATCCCAAGTTCTTTAATTCAGCTGGTATAGCTTTCTTCCCTGATGGTGGAATTATTAAATATTTTCCGTCGGTTCATTGTATACCTTTCATGGTGACCCAGTTACGTATATAAAATAAAACTATTACACTCGCGATTTAAATTTGCTGCGTTTGCATAACTAAGTAATACACAAATTGAGGTATGTGTAATTAGCTATTTGCAATGTAAGCAATACTACTCGCATGAGCGAAGAACCGCACGTCTAGCCCGTACAAATGTTCGCGTCAGACTGTCCCTGTCAATGAGTGTTGAATGGTCACCAAGGGCCACCGGCAGGTCAAGTGACAGACCCGCCCAGTTTCGCAGCTCGATAAACTGGGAGCACTCCAAAGAACGTGCGCCACTGTCAAAGCAGTGACACACGTTTCGCACATCGGAGCCTCCTCACGGCGCAGAGGATGACCATGCATCCACCAGGTGTGCCCTATTCGGAGTCTCGCCACAGTGACCGCCTCCTTTCGTGATGCCCTATGGGAAGAATCCCATGGCCTTACGTTGTGCTTAACATTTTTAAGCTTGTTGGAAACTATATGACTCCACCTTTCCTGCCACTGATTCATGATCAGATGCTTAAAATGAACTTTGAGGTCATCAGCAAGCACCCGATCATAATCAATGGTGGCCTTGGACAAAGTTCGCTTAGCTGCTGCATCAGCTGCTTCATTCCCGCGATTGCCAACATGACTCGGTACCCAAATAAAGCGCACGATAGACCCTTTTGACGATAGTGTCATCAAGGTTGCTTGTATCTGCTGCAAGAGTGGATGTTTAGGGTACCAGGAATCAATCGCTTTCAAAGCGCTCATTGAGTCTGACACAATTTCAAAAGAATTACGTGCGAGTCTGCAAGTATAGAGAAGTGCTTGGTAGAGTGCATACAGCTCTGCCGTGTACACGGACGAGAGTTTGTGAAGACGAAACTCACATGCACCTCTTGCCGATATAAAAGCACATGCAATCCTGTCGTTGCTCTTCGAACCGGCGGTGTAAATGCGAATCCATTGCCGATAGTTGGCAATGATTCGAGCAAACTCACGTTGGAACAGAATGGGTGGAGTTTCCAACTAGCTTTGAAAGCGCATAGTTGGTATTCGGACGGGAGAATTTCTTAGGAGGAAAGGGGCTGAAAGAAGTGTCTGGGGTTGAAAGAATTTCAAAATTAACTTCTCCAAAAGTATTGCGAGATCTGATATAAAAGAAACCCACCGAAAGAGCCCTTCTGTCATAAATCTCCGCAAACTGTTGACCAAAGACAGTGTCAAACACCAGGTGATATGTTTTCGACTTCATGGCTGCAGTGTAGTTCATGGTCAAAAGCCTGCGACGATCATACAGAGAAGGCTCGCCAGCTTCGCAGAATACACTTGGTATTGGGCTGGTACGAAAAGCACCAGTAGCTAGACGAATACCAGTATGGTGTATCGTATCAATCGTTTTGATAACGGATGGCCTGGCAGACGCGTAAGCGATACAGCCGTAGTACAGCTTGGAGCGTATCAAAGCCCGATACAGGCGCAGCATAGAAATTCTATCGGCACCCCACGATTTGGAAGAAAGATCTCGCAATAGATTTAGAGAAAGCCGACATTTTGCCTTCAAAGCCACAAGATGGGCACGCCAGTTAAGCTTCTTGTCAAATAGAAGACAAAGAAAACGGGCAGTTTCCACAAATGGAAGATCAGTACCGTTGAGAGAGAGAACAGGATCTAAGTGAAGGTGACGGCGTTGACAGAAGTGAATGCACTCTGTCTTGGCCGCAGAAAATACGAAACCTTGCTCAGTAGCCCAGGTATGAAGACGATTGATTGATAACTGCAGCTGACGCTCTATGGAAGCCATATTGCGAGAACTGCATAAAATCGCCAAGTCGTCCACGTACAGGGATCCCAGAACAGGTGAACGAATACACTGAGCAACACCGTTGATGGCCACAGCAAACAACGTGACACTCAGAAAAGACCCTTGCGGTACTCCGTTTTCTTGAGTAAAAAGGTTGGAGAGGTCATTTCCCACGCGAACTTGAAACTTCCTTAAGGAAGGAAAGCTTCCAAGAAATATGGGAAGATTACCCTTCAAGCCACAGGAGTGTAAAGTGCGCATAATACCAAAACGCCAAGTGGTATCATAGGCACGGGCAATATCAAAAAACACAGCTACCATATGCTGCTTGTTGAGAAAAGCATCCCGGATGGTTGATTCAAGCCTCACCAGGTGGTCTGCAGTGGAGCGGAAACGGCGGAAGCCGCACTGCATGTTATCCAACAGGTTGTTTGATTCCAGGAACCAAACAAGACGCCTGTTGATCATGCGTTCCATGAGCTTCCAGACACAACTGGTAAGCGAAACTTGGCGATAGATAGATGGCAGTGTTTTACCTTTTCCAGGCTTTGGGATTGGTACAATAATCGCATGACGCCATGGTGTTGGGCAAATACCGGATAACCAAATGCGATTATACATGTGAAGAAGAAATGTTTTTCTAGCAGGATCCAAATGGCGAAGCATCTGGTAGTGAATAGAATCAGGTCCAGGAGCGCTGTTGTGAGAATCTGAAATCGCACTTTCAAGTTCATCCACGCTGAAAGAAAGATTGTAGATTTCATCGCCCGGAGAAACAAAATTGAGACATTGATGTACCAAGACTGAATTTCGAGCGAGGAACTCAGCTGGATAGTGATTGGAACTTGAAGTATCCGCGAAAGTGGATGCTATAATATTAGCAACATCAGACCGACAGGTAATGACATTGCCATTGATTTTTAGGCCAGTAACCGTCCTAGATTTTGAGCGGCCAGATATTTTTCTGACCTTCTCCCATCCCTTTGAAACTGGAGTGGAGGTTGTAATGGAAGAAATGTATTTCTGCCACGACGCTTTCTTACTTTTCCGAACAATTCTTCTAGGTTTTGCGTTGGCTTGGAAGAATTGGATCATATTCTCGGTGGTTGGAAATCGCCTGAAATTTCGAAAAATACGTCGTTTTTCTCGGATAGCAATCTTGCAATCATCGTTCCACCAGGGAACGGGTATTCTAATAGAATGAACTGGTGTTAAAGGAATACTTTCTTGCGCAGCAGACTTGATTGCATCCGTGAAATACCGAACATGGTCGTCCACGTCAACGAAATCATTTTCACCAAATACGGCCAACTCCGAGAACAGATTCCAATCTGCTCGCTTTAAAGCCCATTTCGGACAACGAGCATCAGAATCTGAGCTCTGCAAAACTTTCAGAATGATCGGAAAGTGGTCACTTTGATGCAAGTCTGAGTGCACATGCCACTCAAACAATGTAGCTATTGCTGCAGAACACATCGTTAGATCAATCGCAGAGAAAGATCTCCACGCGGCAGAAAAATGTGTCGTGCTACCATCATTTAAGATGACATGTGTACTTGCGGTGAATAGGTGTTCCAAACGTCTACCGCGTTGATTAATCGTACTTGATCCCCATTCAGGATTATGAGCGTTGAAATCGCCCATAAGAATGAATGGAGCAGGCAATTGATCAATTAAATCAACGATATCACGCATATCGACATTGTCGTTTGGAGGAAGATACATAGAACATAAAGTGACCAGAAAAGGAATAGCAACACGGACAGCTACAGCTTGTAATTCAGAATTCAAAGCAATCTCCTCACAATACACATCTTCGCGAACCAGAATTGCTACTCCACCACGAGCTTGGCCATCAGTAGGCACATCAGTACGAAATACTGAGAAGCCTCGTAATGAAACAGCTCTGGAGTCTTGAAAATGTGTCTCTTGTAAACATATGCAAGAGGGAGTCTGCTCGGCATTGAGAGCTTTGAATTCCTCAAAATGGCTGTAGAAACCATTACAATTCCATTGTAGTATGGGAGGTATTATTGAGATATGGAAGATATTTCTCGCTCTGACCTGGAAAGTTTTATAGTTGTTACTTCCATTGGAGAAGAAGATCTCGAAGAATGAGATCCCTTCTTTTTCGGAATTTTGGTGATGGCGGATCTTGAAACATTCGATGTTTCTCGAACCTCCAATGTTTGTTTTTTGGAAATAATTTTCGGCGAAGTGGAAGGACTTGCCTTTAAATGTGTAATTTTGATCTTCGGTTAGTTGCTAACTTTCGTCTTAGATTGACTAATTTAATTTTTGTTGATGGATTCGAAATTGATTTTAAATTTTGAGTAACACTAGGTTTAGGACTGGTAATTTTAACAACAGAAGGCAAAGTTGGAACAGTTGTGGAAATAATAGTTAAAGGAAGGCTATCGGTCTGAACGGCAATAGATTTTTTTATGACTGGTGTTGCAGCAATGGTTGCGAAAGAACGGTTAAACACAGGACTGGCTTGCGTTTTGAATTTCTTCCGGGCGTCGAAATATGATAGTTTGTCTGTAATTTTTATTTCAATAATCCTTCTCTCTTCCTGATTGCGTGGACAATCGGAAAAGAAAGAAGGTTGATTGCCAGAACAATTAACGCAACGGGCCGGACCTTTACACTCCTCGCCCAAATGCTCCTGCTCACTGCACCGTGGACACACAGCCTGTGCGTCACAACGGGATGCAGTGTGCCCGAACTTTTGGTATTTGAAACAACGCATTGGCCGAGGAAAGTACGGTCTCACCGAACAACTGTGGAACCCAACTTTAATCCTTTCTGGAAGCTTATCCAGCGCGAAAGTTAAAACTACGGATGTGGTATTCTTTACCTCACCGTTTTTCTTGGTAGTAAGCCGTCGACAGTCAATAGCACCCTGACTCGCAAGTTCTCGCGTACACTCATCCATCTCAACATATAACAGGTCGTTACAGGATATTACGCCCTGACACGTGTTGAGGGATTTGTGCGCTGCCAACTACAATGGGCATGCCTAATAAAACGGTCGATTTTAATAAAGCCTTCGTTTGAGTTGAATTTACCGTTTTAACTAGGAGGGTACCATTGCGAAGCCGTTTGGTGGATTTTGGTTCTCCACCAGCCAACTCGTTCAGGGCCCTCGCTAAGCCATAACAAGAGACTTCAGAAATAGATTTTCCTTCTTCAGTCCTTTTTGCAATTAAAAATTTGGGCGAAAAGTCATTTTCGCCCTTCAAAAAACTTTCTCCCTCGTCCGATAACGGACGAGATCTTTTTAGGGGAGGGGCCCCCGGGGTTTTGGTTTTGTTTGCCATAAACAAATAGAACGTTTCATCCCCTGATCTCCGCACCCACCACGGAGCCACAATTTGGGACGTCACACCACAAACTGGTGTGATCGCCAGGGCTAACCAGGAGATATAGTTCCCTTCACCTGGAAATAAGCTTCAGAACGCTGCGAGCCACTCTCTCCAATGTCTGAAGACTTACTTCCAGGGTCGTGGGACTCACCTTACCGGTACACAGAACGTAACGGTCAGATAGGGTTAGTATCTGACCGCCCGTTTCGCAAGAATCCGAAGCCAAAGAGGTGTGATGCGTGTAAGCTCAACCACTAGGCTCATCTTCTCCTTCCTTACGAGTCTCCACGCACGGCAAACACGCGGGTGAGCAGAAGAATAAGAAAAAAAAGTCCGCAGAAGATTGGCCCACTAATCTTCCGGTAAGAGTTCAGATGGAACAGTGTGTTTTTTACGAGGTACCTTCCTCGCCCATTGGTCGCCTCTTACGACCAGCAGAGGTGCTGCGGGTGAATTCTTACCCCCACCCGCAGGGGGACCAGGTTTACACGAGAGGTGACGTTTCGATTCAGGGCCGAGCGTCAATATGGTTGGTGTACCTGGACAGGG
Source organism: Nebria salina (assembly GCA_944039245.1). Classification (NCBI taxonomy): domain Eukaryota; kingdom Metazoa; phylum Arthropoda; class Insecta; order Coleoptera; family Carabidae; genus Nebria; species Nebria salina. The sequence goes on from OX063287.1 coordinate 264,134, forward strand.
GAAACCAGAGTACCCGGGGCAAACCTGCCGTTCACTAATGCCGCCACTAGTGAACCCTATCGGCGGGCTGCTCCACTAGGACTGTCACCCATCCAAGCTCACACAGCACAGCGCGTCGCTTAACTTACTAATCACGCGACAAGCAAGCTACCAACGAACCAGTCCACCGCTACTGGAACAATCTTGATAATCGATCCGAGAACGTTACGTACATATAACAGATGCATTTGTAGTGAATTTATTTAAATTTAAAATCCCCCACTCAAGCTCGGCAGCCACGGCCAAGGGTGTATATAAACCGGTGCACCGTCGCTGCTAGCAGGAGTCTGTCAACCGCAAGGAGACTGCACAACAGCACTCATGCATATTAATAAACACTACACCTTTTCGTCAACCGATAGGGTCGGAAAGAAACACCAGCATTACACTTTTGCATATTCCACTATCAACATAACCACAACCAGCACTTACACCTTTGTATGTTACATTATCAACATAACATTTGTATGTACCGCAACCAGCATTACACCTTTGTATAAACTACAAGCAACATTCACATTCATTGTATATAAAACATCATCTCATCTCATATAAAAAATCAACATGTCTCTGACAAACAAAATGCTCTTATCCAGAAATATGAGAGCTTCGAAGAGGCAATGTAAGTAGTGGGTTAAATTTGGAGAAAATCTTTCTTCAACAATTACAGAGTTTAATGTCACGTCTATCTCCGTCACCTAAAAAACCGATTCCAAAAACCATTGCATCGGCGCCTTCAACACCCAAGATAAATCCATACAAGCTAGTATCCGTAATGTTCCCCGTACACGATATCAAACCAACAACCGAAGCCGCATCCATCCCGCCGATCCGAGATTACCTATTATATCCAAATATCTAAGAAATCCTGTAAATATATTTAACGCCGAGTGCGAAGATATGTCTATAAAATATTTCTTATCTTTTATTTATTATTTACTGATCTGACATCACGAAAATAACACGCAACCAATGAACCTTAGGAAATCATGGATAATTATCACGTATACGTGCAAACCAAAGACCAATTAGATATAATAAAGAAATAGACATAGCTGTTTTGGGATTAATCGCTCGTAATCCAAGTGCGTCCACTCGAGAAAAATTTTATATCAAACATGTAGGTTTGGCGAATTTAAAAAAAAATAATTTGAAGCCGTCTTCTCATGAATTATTGCAGGCAATACATAATACAGATAATGAACGTAGAATAGAGATTTGCTAGTGGTATTTAGTACAATAAAATGAAATTAACAACTTTCCTAAAAAATATTGTGGACGGATGAATCATAATTCAATAATAATGGAACGTTCAATAGAAATAACGAATATGTAAGAGCGGAAGAACAACTGCATTCATTTCAGTTAGAAATTATCAACGTAGATGGGGTTTTAATGTGTAGGTTGGATTAATGGGGAATAAAATTGTTGGTCCCCATTTTTATGAAGAAATTTTAAAAGGGCCATGTTATTTAGATTTTTTAGAAAACGAAGTAATAAATTCTCTGGAAATTCGTAATTTAAATCAAAGACAAAATAAGTGGTTGCAACTAGACGGAGCGCCGGCTCACGATACTCGTCCAGTGTATCAAGGCCACAAGATATGTTTGAAGAACTCTGGACAGCTACCTTAGACCTCTAGATTTCTTTTTATGGGGAAACCTCAAAAATGAAGTGTACCCGACACCAGTAACAATAGAAAATTTGATGGATCGCGTAAGAGATGCATGTGCTATTCTAACACCGGAAGAAATTAGTAATGCTATAGTATGGTTCAATTTATAGTAGAAATGAGTCCATTGGTCTCTCATAGCAAGTATAACCGGAAGCAGATAAAGAAAATTTATGGCCGTATAAAATGACATAATCTCCAGGGTTAGAATAAATTTTCTTTTGAATTCAAGTTCTTAAATCCAAAATTTGTTGCAAATGATAAACAATTGAAGAGTAATAATATAATAAAATAACAGATATGCAAAAATCTTTATATAGAGCGATTATTCTGTCGAAGTTATACATCCACTAATATCCACAATAGGCATCCTCTAACAGGTCCAATCCTGGAGCTACCAGGCACACCCTGCTAGATAGGCAACCACCAACAAATCCAACCCTGGTCCACAGCCAGATGCAATCTGAAGGCAGGCTTCCAATACGGGCATTCCCTAATGGGAATCCCCCAGTGGGTCCAATCCTAGATCTTCCGCGAACACCCCACTAGGTAGGCCATCCCAAAAAGGTGCAACCCTTTGACGAACAGCATCACCCGTCTCTTGGACCGCGTCGGGCTACTATTCAATAACAAATCCACAATTCTCCAACTCACAACCATTGTGCACAGTCTCACGCATCAACGGTGACTACCTAAAGATATAGTTCAACGTCTGCTGACAGTGAAATTTTATGACCGTAATAAATTAATGGCTTACATATTTTTAAATCAAAATATAATATTAACAATTTTAATAAAATAACTCAATAATAATATATTGCAACGTTGTCGTTTTTAATGAGCCTATTTGGCACTATTTTGGATGGTCAAGCCATCTAGCGGTTTTCAGGCTAAATGCTTTTTCGTATCACTTGCCGCTCGGCATTGTACGCGCGCGCTAGGTGCGTACCTCGAGCTGGACTATTTAATCCAGCTACTTCGGAAAAAACTAGTAGTTTTGGAGAAAATACGAAATATCGCTCTCTCGTCGGTTGACCAACTAGCAAGGCGGATATCTTGCATATCTAGTATCGCTCAGCATTAGAATTTTTTTTTATATATATATTGTTTTGTTTAAAAGAAAAAAAGAAGGCCTGTTCCGTAGCTGAGTCTCCGACAGGCAGCAGTAGAATTAGATAAGTATAACCTTATTTATACTAAATTCAATGTGACTAGAGCCACTATATACCGGAACCCAACTTACCACGTGATTTCGGGGTTATAATTTTTTTTTTGCACACGTGTCCACCAACTTTGCTACTACAACTACGAGTTGTCTGGCTTGTTTTGAACCGTATTAGTAATTAGTTACTGGTTCCTCAACTTTGAAATTTATAATGTACCGTAACTCTGATTATCAATTCACGCCTTGTTTTTTCTTGCTATCGCTTTAGTTGTATATTATGTTACTTTTGAGTACAAGTTCAGTATTCAAAATTCTCTTCCGTGACTTATCGTTTAGTTTATTCTCTGCCGCCTCCGGGACGTCCGGGATTACCGGGCTGGCGCTCACATAAAGATTATCCTGGAGTTCCTAGCCGAAGCAACCTCAAGGACATCATCTCGTCTAAGTATAGTCACGACCAGATTATTTAATTTGCCTTAATCTTTATTTTTTGTTGTTAATAGCTTTAGAGTGTCCAAAGTCCAGCTAAGTACTGTAATTTCTCGTGTAATATATTGTTATTAGTCAGAAATTCTATTTTACATTTCACCTAGCTGCTTCCATTTTTATTTTAACTCCCACCCCAACTCCAATTTGAGAGCTAGCCCAAGCTTCTCGTTGTTCTTTTTTCTATACACATCATCGCCATTTTTATTTTCGAATTTTGTTCAAGTTTTTTCGCGACTATAAACAATAAATCGTGCAAGTGCACGTTTTCATATGCATAGATGCAAGTAAATTAGAAAATAAAAACAGTATTACATAACGATATTGAGCTTATTGAAATTATAAAAAAATCTTGAATGCTCTTTTCACAAAGTAAGATTACTTCGACTGGTGTTCAAGATTTCAAATGAAGTTATTGCCAGAAAACGCAGATATTTTTTTAATTTGTTTGCATACCGTTTTAACAGCCATATGCTTATATTGCAGCTTTGACACTAGACGAATAAATAAAGGCATGTCTTCAACAGACTTCCGAACATAAACCAAGTAAAACTGAATTGTCACAATTATGTTCCTTATTACTCAGCATAGGGACCAACATTGATCAAATAATCAAGAAAACCAATCCTGCTTGCATGTAGGTTGTAACTGGTCTCAAAATTAAGTTTAAGATACAATCAAGGGTGAAAGGCATGAAAGCAAATGCTATTAGCTTATCAAGAGTAGCAGCAGCAATGCCCTTCCTGACAATTCAAATCTTAAAAGAAGTATCCGGAGTAAGCAGACCAGTTACCAAAGAAGAAATGTCAGCCGTCAGCCTGTTCTTTTGATATCATCGATCTCTGCTAGCGTTATACCGAAGACTTGACCGTCAACTGAAGCAGTTTTATCAGCTATGTGCTTATATTGCAGCTTTGAGACTAGACGAATATATAAAGACATGTCGTCAACAGACTTCCAAACATAAACCAAGTAAAACCGAATTGTCACTAATGTGTTTCTTAATACTAAGCAGAGGGACCAAAATAGATCAAATAATCAAGAAAACCAATCCTGCTTGCATGAAGGTTGTAACTGGTCTCAAAAACAAATTCAAGATTCAATCATGGGTAAAAAGTATGAACGCAAATGCTATTAGCTTATCAAGAGTAGCAGCAACAATGCCCTTCTTGGCAATTCAAATCTTAAAAGAAGTATTAGGGGTAAGCAGACCAGTTACCAAAGAAGAAATGTCAGCCGTCAGCCTTAATAAAGCTGTTGCTTTTATGACATCGATCGCTGCTAGCGTTATACCGAAGAATTGATCTTCAACTGAAACAGTTTATCAACCATCTTCTTATATTGCAGTTGTGAGACTAGACGAATTAATAAAGATGTCCTCAACTGACCTTCGAACTTAAACCAAGTAAAACTGAATTTTCACAAATTTGTTACCTATTATTCAGCTGAGAGACCAACCTTGATCAAATAATCAAGAAAACCAAACCTGCTTGCATTAAGGTTGTAACTGGTCTCAAAAATAAGTTTAAAAGACAACCAAGGGTGAAAGGCATGAAAGCAAATGCGATGCAGCAATGTCCTTCTTGACAATTCAAATCTTAATTTCCTGCTGGATGCTAAATAGAGCTGACCGGATGTTGCCGATTAGTTCAATGCACTTATGTCGTCTTCAGTTAATTTGTTGAAGCATGCGCCCAGAAACACTTGTGAATCTTCAAGTTCAAGCAGCCTTTCACCGAACTTTGTTGTAACAACCTTAGCCTACACCACTTTATATTTTCTCCCTAGCTCCTATGCTGCAAGCGGGATGTTCTCCTTTACTTTAGCGACTTTATTTAGTTTGTACAGGAGTAGACTGATGATGTGGCAGCAGTTATCGAACAGATTTTATTTCTGAGCTATTTCACGCTTTATATATAAATACTCCCCACTAACTCACAGGTTTATACAAGTCTATTCGTATTTCATCATTGACTAAGTACACTAATTATGCACCCCAATAATGAAAATTTCAACACAAGAAAACCATATGAACACATACATAATCTCATATTAAATAATATCAATTATGTGAGGTCATAATAATATTTTTCTAAGGGACAAATTGGGGGACCGCTAGGAAAAGTGTATCGCCCTGCAAGGAGACTATGTTGAAAAATAAAAACAAAAAACGGTTCAATTACTGCGATTTCTTGCCCATTCCGGAAACTTTTCAATCCACCTTCGTATGGCAAAGCAAGAACCATATGTCACCATTATGACGTACAGATTGCGAATCCGCGAGCCGCGAATTGACCCGAGAGAGAGCACCCGCGTCTTTTACATACACAATCTATTGCTCTCTCTCTCTCTAACATAAATAAGCCAATGTGTTGGTGGGAGAGAGATGGATAGACCGCTGGATAGACCGCTGGCATAAATATAAAATATTTTATAGGAAGCAAGATGGAGGCCACGAATATCGTGGCCGCGGTTATGGCGGCCGCGGCTATGGCGGCCGCGGCTATGGTGACCGCGGCTATGGTGGCCGCAGCTATGATTCGGCGGACCGCGGTGTGAGCAGCGGCAGGGTGAGCGGCCGCGTAGAAAATTATAGATTCACAAAAGAAAGGGCCGCATTAGTAAGTTTAAATTTTAATTATATTCTCTATAAAATTCTAATGTTTTGTATTTTTATTTATAGTTCGAAAAAACAATTGACTTGTTAAAACAATTTTAATAAAAAAATATAATAAAAAATTTAAGTTGTCATATTTATTATATATATAGAAAATAGTGATAAATTTTAAAGGTTTAGTTAAAATAACGTTACATTCTTCTTAAAAATATAAAATACTCCAACCATCTCTAATCATTCCACCGCTCTGGAAAATATTTGTCAACTGTTTGCAAGGATAACATAATCTGTTTTCTATATCATATGAAGCATATTTGTTAATACACATTAAAAATGGTTTTGCGCAAATGTAACTGGGGTACCATTCGAGCGCGCCAGTGC